>BJKM01001206.1:0-77783 GCA_015082035.1 Chaenogobius annularis | reverse complement strand
CATCCACACACTTGATCTGTTGATGCAGTGACAGAGTGAATCCACTGGTCCATATTCACCTGTCGTCATGGAACATAGATCTGAGTGTCGTCTGCATCATTGTTGATAGGACACATTCTTGCTGCGTATCAACTGACCTAACGGCAGCATGTAGACGTTGAACAGAAGGGGTCCCAGGATTGACCCTTGGGCACCCCACAGGTCAGAGGGGCATCTGGTCTGAGACACAGTTACCAAATTTCAACAAAGTGCTTCCTGTCTTCCAGATAGGACTTCAACCAGTTTAGGGCAGTGCCAGTGATGCCACCTAGTCCTCTAGTCTCTGTAAGAGGGTCCCATGATCGACAGTGTCAAAAGCAGCACTCAGATCTAACAGAATTAAGACTGAGGCTTTGCCCGCGTCAGTGTTCAGGTGGATGTCATTTGTCACCTTGACAACAGCAGTCTCAGTGCTGTGATGAGGTCTAAAACCTGACTGGAAAACATCAAATGAGTTGTTTATTAAGAGGAAATCAGTGAGCTGTTGGTAAACAACCTTTTCAAGGACTTTGTCCCAAAATGGCAAGATTAGAAGATGGGCCGGTAATGACTCAGTACTGCGGCATCAAGACTGCTCTTCTTTAGGAGAGGCTTTATATGACCGCAGTTTTCAAAGACATTGGGAATGTTCCAGATTGAAGCGACATGTTAACTATGTGAGTGAGTGGTGCTAACAAACTGTTCAGCACAGACTTTAGAAATCTGGAGGTCACACAATGGAGGCAGCATTTAGATGAACTCAGACTGGTGATGATCTCCTGGACAGTTTTGTCAGTTACAGGTGCAAAGTGAGTCAGATCTAAGTGTGTAGGTGGTTTGAGTGTTATTTTTTGCAGAGTAGAATTTATAGGCATTTTAATGCCCTGAACTTTGTCATTAAAGAATAATGCAAACTCATTACACTTGGATGTGGAAATGAGTTCTAACGGCA
The DNA here is from genome assembly GCA_015082035.1 of Chaenogobius annularis. NCBI lineage: Eukaryota > Metazoa > Chordata > Actinopteri > Gobiiformes > Gobiidae > Chaenogobius > Chaenogobius annularis. The sequence goes on along the minus strand of BJKM01001206.1, from coordinate 76,813 downwards.
GCTGAGCTGGAGGGTTTGTTCATCTGTTACTGTGGCAACAGGACGCACGAGTTGTTACTAGCAGCTTCCAATTATTTCAGAAAAATATCCTTCCCTAGTTCTACAATAAAATGAGGTTGTACATGTACAACTTCTCTCTGTAAATCTCTTTCTGAACCTGGAGCTTTGACCATTTTCGTTCGGCCCGGCGGCACTCCTTTTCTGTGCCCTGATCGAATCATCATTTCACCATGGCCCTTCCATTTTTAAAGGCGCCTTCTGCTTATTTTTAACAGTTTTAGCCTTCATAGGGACAATGGTGTCGAGAACATTCAAAACACTAGATATAACAGAGTTCAACAAGTCATTTACATTAGAACATGAGACATTTTCAAAGTTTATCATCATCATTTTTGAAGCTTTAAACAAAACTGTTTAAAACTTCTTTCATATAGCATACTTTAGCCTTCATGTCACAACTGCTTTCACTTGGACAGTACACAAAATCACAAAAACAATTCCTCCAGTCATTAACAAAAGTAAGTGGCATCTTCCAAAAGTGCAGTATGAGTATGTGCAGAGTCAATGGGGCAGGTGTGAACTCGAAATATCCATTTGGCCAGGCAAAGTACCATGAGCTGTCATTTTTCAGTCAAGGTTTTTCTTTTTTTATATATTTTCTTTTTTTAAGTTTAACATATTTGCAAAAGATAAAAAGACCACCATGAAACAAAAACAGGACCAGAGAGAGAGCATGAGACCAAAATCAAAATAAGCAGACATGAGGTGAGAAAAGAAAAATCAAGGCACACGTAAACCCAACCAAAGATCCCATTTAGTCCATAGTCCTTCAAATTTGTCCATTTTCAATTCAAGGCAGAATGTGAGTTTTTCAACTTTTTGAATATCCAAAGTCATTTCTGTCCAGTCATTTATTGTCGGTGCAATTTATGTAATCCATCTTTTTTTTTATGGCTTTTTTAGCCGCTGCCAAGAGTATGTTCCAACGGTAACTGTTAATTGTGTCCATGGCAGGAGTCCTCAGGCCCATGTACATAGTTCCAAAATCGAATGGAACGGCAATGTCAAAAACTGTTTGTAGTGCATCCTTAATTTCATTCCAAAACTTTGGCACAACAGCACAGTCCCAGAATACGTGAGAGTGGTTTGTCTCCTTGCTACCAAAGTTTCTCCAACAGTCTGTATCTCCCTGTGAATAATGGCCACTTTGACATGGTGTTATGAAAAACACACACTCCTCCAACAAAATTCTTTCCAAACATGTGACTTCGTAGTCCTCCACAAGGATGTACAAATATCTTCCCACTCTTTGTTCGTCAAAACAAGACCACTCTCTCCCTCCCTCTTTTTAAAATATATTTAGTAGATTAACTGTCCAGATTAGAAATGCAGTGATATAATTTAGATATTATTCCCCTTGAAAGTTCCGATTTTTAAGCCTTGATAAACATCTCTGTCAGAGGGCTACAATGGTCATTAGCTTGTTTAATTTGTTGGTTATAGTATCTCCTTATTTGTAAAAACCTATAAAAGTCCTGTTTCTCCAAATCAAAGGATTTTTCCAACATATCAAAGCAAAGATTATATTTACAATCTGGTGAAAAACCTTTATACCTTTTGTAATCCAGATTTTGAATCTCGGGTCAGTTCTATTTGGTTCAAAACCTTGGTCATAAGACAACTAGTTTAAGATTTTAACATCCTTGCCCAGTTTGTATGTCTTGATCAGCTCCTTCCATGTTGTAAACACAGATTTCACCCAGGGATTCTCAACTTCCCCCAACAAACTCAACTGTTTGCCATCTGCCAGTAAAGCTTGTACAGGAACCTCTGGCACAATATTAATCTCAATGTTTTCTCAATTTGTCTTAGCCTAAGCAGAGTTGTTGGTTGAGTTTTGCCTGGGGTAATTGTGTCTCAGCGAGTAGAGAAACCTAAAATCAGAAAAAGTGTAGGACAACTGAGTCGTTTTAGCGAGTAAAAAGTACTTTGAATCAGACAACTGAGTCATCAAGCTCTTTTTCACCAACTAACGACTGCATTTTTAATTTTTATTTTATGGTCTGCCTGGGGCAATATGTATGACTGGGGTAGTACATTCTACAGTTAAAAGACAAATCCTGGAACCAGACATTTTAAAAGAAAGCTTTGGCTAGGTTTGCCTCTCAATTTGAAGAATTTAATTTTTTTGATCTAAAATGATTTAACCTAAATTAAATATAACGATTACAATTGGAAACTTAATAAGTCAGACAAATGCGCCAATTTTGGGCCGTGTCCTGCCCAGGACTAAAATAGTGTGTCTAAGGAGAGTGTGCCGACTGGCCTGAGATCACCACAAGACATGGGGAAGTCTGGTGCTCTTTATTTTCACTAATCAATCACTAATTGGTTGAGTTTCGCCTGGGGCTTGCTTTTTTTAGAGACTAAATGCACCCTTTTGAATCAGGAAAAATGTAGGACTGAATCGTCTGATTTTTAGCGAGTAAAAGCACCCCTTGATTCAGACTACTGAGTCATCAAGCATTAATAACCAACTAATAACTGCGTTTTGGTTCAGTTTTGCCGAGGGTAATTGATTCATAGCGAGTAAAAGCACCTTTTCAATCAGAAAAAAAGTGTAACGACTGGGTCGTCACATAAAAATGAAATAGAATCAGTCCAGCGGCACAATGCAAATCTCCGAGACATCAACTGTATGTGCTATGTCAAATAAATATGGGAAAGAATGTATAGAATGCTTTCATGTATGGTCCGAACAATACATGAACGGCATATTAAGCGAAAAAACGAATCACCCAACTTGGGATGAAATTACCAGAAACGAAAGAGAATGTGCTAAAAATAAAGAGAAATGTGCTGTCCTGAGTCCTAAGAGAGCTCAGCACACAGGCGCGAGCACACGTACGCACACACACACCCACCGTGCATGCACATTCGCACCTCCACTCACAATTACACACACAAAGGAACAAATGACTGCTTTCCAACTTTTTTGCACACAGATTCGACCCGTCTCTTTCTCTGGCCCAGTGGCCTCGGACCTGCCTCCCCGCAAAAAAAAACAAAAGACGATGTCCCGACAATGCCAGAAACAACGAGCAGCGCGCAGGCACTCACGCCACGCGCTTGCACGGGCTTTGAAGATGAAGGAGAAAGAGAGACACTACCACAATGGCAGAGCCAACAAAGCCCAAACGCGAAACACGTAATGGACTGAGGAGTACGTGTTTCCAGTGTGGATGATTTGCTTTCATTTGTTTTCTTACATTCTGGGGCTTTTCACAACCCCCAGCGTGTGGCACACCAGGCGCCCAGACACAGCAGCAGCAATACCCCGCCCAACCAGCGCAGCAGCATCCAACTTCACCATCGCCACACCGCTCCGCCCATGCATCTTGCAATTGGTTCATCTGCCTGTCATTCACTCAGAGAACAAGGCGTTTTGAGAAACTAAAACTGACTGAATTACAATCATCTCATCCATGGAGTCTACGGGTTTGGCCAAACGGGAGAAAGGAAAGAGTGGGCCGCAGAAAGATCAGCTCGGACAACAAAAGAACGCCCCTTTCTTTTTTCATATAATGGGATAGTAACGAACACGCACACACTACACACACAAACACTACACACGAACATTCACTCATCTTGAAGCGGGTGTGAAAGCATGAGATGGTCCTTATGCTAAACTTTGTCAAGCTAAAAACTACATTTCCTGAGTATGTCGGTGTAATCCCTCATTCGTCCAGGAGTGTTCCATTGTAGAAAAAGATTCAGTTGTCGTCATCTGGACTCTGTTTTAGAAAAAACAAAACGTTTCAACTCTCATCCAAGAGTCATTCTCAATCAGAGAAACAAGTCTGAGAACTCTTGTTTATATCCTACTCCGTGAGAGCCCTGCCCACAGGGCGGGACCTCCTGCTAATGGCCCATTGAAACTGGGATGGGCCTATTGTTCTATTGTTTCCCTGCCTCACCTTGAGTGCCTATTTAGCATCCGAATGCCCAGGGCGTCTCCAGGGTTTCAGCACATTATAAACAACTGGAAGGTTGAATCTTAAACCTCCATTACAGATTTAATGAAGGATTCTCTTTTTAACAAAGATGGCCTCCTTAACTCCTCTTTCAAACCATCTTTTCTCCTGCTCAGAATCTCCACCTCACTGTCTTCAATAGAGTGGTTTGTGGCTTTGAGATGAAGATGAAAGCGCTTTGGGTCCTGAACTCGAGTGTCTTCTGTGCTGATAAAGCCTCTTGTGAAGTGGCTGTTTAGTCTCCCCTATGTGGCGCTCTTTACAACTTTCTTTCACTGCATTGGATAGAATACACTACATTGCTGTGTTTTTGTGTCGGCATCTTGTCCTTAGGGTGAACCAGTTTTTGTCTTAACGTGTTCCTGGTTTGAAATAAACAGGGACTTCGTGTTGTCTAAAAATTCGTTGCAGTTTTTTCTGACAGTCCTGAGACATAAGGGATAGAGACACCCTTTCTTCTTGGTTCTGTTTCCCTTTTGTCCCTTTTGTCCTGCTTTTTGGTTCTCTTCACTTTGTTCAGCGCCCAAGTCGGGTATCCACAGGCTGAGAGAGCATTCCGGACGTGTGTTCCTCTTTCCTCTTGCCCTCTGAGCTGGTGGGCACCTCTTGTGCTCTGTGTTGTAGTGTTCTGTGCATCCTCCCAGCTTGTGCTGTAGTGGGTGGTTAGAGCCAAAGAGCAGTACTGGTCAGTTGTGTGTGGGTTCCTATATACTTCTATCTGAGCTTCCCGTCTTCTCCTCTGATAGTGGAACAATCAAGAAAGGCCAAGCGTTCTCCTTAGCATCTTCTCTTGTAAACCTGATATTGGGTCCACTGCATTGATGTGCTCTGAGAAGGCTTCCAGCTCTAGTTTCTTAATTGTCACAAAAGTGTCATCCACGTAACGTACAAAAGACTTGGAGCAATGCCTGAAAAGGAGTCAGTGCCTTCTTCTCAAAATGCCTCATGTTACAAGTTGGCCACTATGGAGAGACGGGCGAGCCCATGGCACAGCTGTGAATCTGTCTGTAAAAATGTCCCAGAAATGAAAGTATGTGGTGTTAAGACAGATGTCTAGTATGTCGCAGATGTGTTCAGGTGTCAGTTTGGTCCTTTCCTGTAGTGGTGGTCTTCCTGCAGTCTCGTCCTCACCGCTGCCTACTGCCTCAGAGGTCTGGATGCAGGTGAGAAGGACACAACATAAGAAGCCATCAGATTCATCTGAGTCCAATTGGAGATGTTTCACTTTGTCCACAAAAGTGTGTGTGTTTCCACATGATGTTCCGAGTTCTCCCACCAATGGTGCCAAGATGGTTGCTAAATGCTTGGCACATTGTATGTGATGGAATCTGTGCTGCACACAATGGGTCTGAGTGGAACATTCTCTTTGTGAATTTTGGGAATCCATAATGCATGGAATGGCTTCCCCAGGATACAGTCTGTAATACAAAGCCTGTCTATCACCTCCTCTTTTCAAGCTTTTGTAAACAGTCTATCACCTTCTTCTTGTAGCCACTGGTCGGTCTCTTTTCAGACGTTCGTAGTGGCTGTGTCCTCGAGGAGGCTGTGGACTTTGCTGCTTCATAATCAGCTGTATTAAGAATCACAGTGCAGCGCCCCCTGTCTGCTGGAAGAATGTTTATTGCTGTGATCTTTTGTAGTGCTGAGAGTGCCTTCCTCTCCTCAGATGTGATATTTGAAGGAGCAGTTTGGCGCTCTTCAGAGTAGTTGTGACGTGTAACCTCAGTCTGCTGCCTCAGTTTCTGTCATCTTGTGTGTTCCTGATGGCTGTTCTGTGGCTGTGCTGTAGTCTTCTGTAGGGATGTGTTTAGAAGTAATAGAAAAGTTTAGCCCTTTGGAGAGCACGTCTTTCTCTGCCTGAGACAGGACGCGTCTGATAGGTTCTTGATCCAATTGTTTTGCTGGTCTTACTTCGGTCTGTCCCTATACTTCTGTCATGCTGGTCCTTACCTGCTTCCTTTTTATTCAAGAGGATGTCAAACTTCTTGATTTGGCGTTCCTTGCTCTTTCTTTGTGCTGCGCTTCCTGTGCCTGTCTGTGTAAATCCATCACCCTCTTGAAGCTTCTTCAGGGAGGACGCTGGGTTAATTTCTTCTGCAAAGTTTCTGTTCTGTCTTTCAGGCTAACAATTCTAAAGTTGTTTTCTTGGGCCATTAGCAGGAGGTCCCGCCCTGTGGCAGGGCTCTCAGCGAGAGTAGATATATACAAGAGTTCTCAGACTTGTTTCTCTGATTGAGAATGACTCTTGGATGAGAGTCGAAACGTATCGTTTTTCTAAAACAGAGTCCAGATGACTACAACTGAATCTTTTTCTACAATGGAATACTCCTGGACGAATGAGGGATTACACCGACATGTTTCTAAGAATTTTGGGCAAAAAACCTTGGAACTAAGTTCGGGAACTCGAATCCACAGCCAGAAGATTAGCGGATAACAGGAACCATTTGAGGTTCAATCTCAGATGCAGACAAAACAATACAATCCCGAAGAGCCTACAGATCAAACCACCAGTGAAAGGACACAGAGCAGAGAAGATCTGGAGGAAGAACTTAATGCAGATGCTCAGGTAACTTGCAGGAACAGGATCCGGAGGGAGGATCCATTAAAAGAGCTGTTCTTTGTGCACATGTTGTTCTTTATCTTCCCAGGGTAAAATTGGACACAAAAATCAAACCACAATGTAGAACGTATAGCTGAAGTCAAAAGAACCAAGAGCGAGGCCATACAATATGATTTTTGAGATGATTTTCTGACAGGTTGTCGCAGATTAAAACGGCATTTAAATACTTTCAACTGGCACAAACTCACTATTGGAAAATTAGCGTTTTAATGTAATGTGTGATGTGGACAACAGAAAATAAAATCTGAATGAAAGGAGATCCAGAGAGCTGCCTTCTCTCTCCCACAGACCAGACAGAGCATGAAACACTTTTTCTCTCTTAATTCTGTGCAGGCAAAAGCAGCTCTACCAAGGCAAATGATGCGCAAACACTGGAACCATCAACACAGCAGTGACACACTTCACATCGCCGGGCAGTTTTCGGTTCACCCGTGGAACCGGAAACCAACCCAACCACCTCCCAGAGTCAGGCGCGAGGGCCGACTCCAGACCGCCGTGACAGTTCCAACAGAGCAGTTTTTGGTTCACCCGTGGAACTGAGAACCAACCCAACCTTCTATACATCCAGACTGCCGTGACAGTCCCAACGTCCAATTTGCAACGAACCAGAGAACAAAGACGGGCCCCTCGAGGGCCACTCTCGGAATCAACACAGATAAAAGTATAAGCTTGAGCGCTGCTTTTCCACATCGATTGATAAAAATACCCACACAGACATTTGCCCTTTGACCCCGTAAACACCCTTTCACCCTCGTGTGGAAGGACCCCTGGACACACAGATCATAAATGGACCCTCCTGGATGAGAGAATTTAAGCTACAATAAGGACACTGAACTGCAGAATATTGATCTAAGCTCGCGTTCGTTTGTTATCTTTGTTTAATTTTTGCCCTCATGCTCGTTCTGATGCAGAAGTAACTGTACGCCTCCCCGTAACTATATTGATTCTGTCAACTTTGATGCTTGTTCTAATTCTCTCTTAGAATTTGTCTATGATTTATTGATGTGTTGACATTTCTTTCGCTAATTGTATGATTAATAAGAAATCTGGGTCCTTTATTAATCAATATTTATTAATATTATTTCTTCTTTTTATTATTTTATTCTTTAGTATGATTATTCTTAATTTGTTTTATTATTGCTTCTTATTATTATTTTTATTCTTTATTATTCATTCATTCATTTTCTGCCGCTTGTTTCCATTAGGGGTAGCGCGCGGGTGGCTGGAGCCTGTCCCAGTGCCTTTGGGCCTTGGGCAGGGTGTGCCCTGGACAGTGGCCAGCTCGTTGCAGGGTTAATTCTTTATTATGATTACCTATTATCATATTATTATTATTATTATTATTATTATTATTATTATTATTATTATTATTATTATTATTATTATTTCTTTTTTATTCCTTTTTTCTATGATGATTACATTTTTATCATTCTTTATTATTATTATTATTATTATTATTTTTATTTTCTTTTTTATTACGATTTCTTCTTTTATTATTCTATATCTTATTATTATGATGACGTTCTTCTTTTTATTATTCTTTATTTTTATTATTATGATTACTTATTTTTAAATGTTATCTATGTGAGTTTTCTAATTATTATTATTATTATTATTATTATTATTATTATTATTATTATTATTATTATTATTATTATTTATTTATTTTTTTCCTAAGATCTACCAACTTGGACTTGGAAGTTAAATTTTTTTCTATCTTTCCCAGAACATCTGTTCCTTGATGGTTTATTGATGTATTAACACTTTATTCTTGCTTATGTATGATTAGTAAGTAAACTGTGTTTCTTTATTATCATGAGGGGGGTCTGTTATGTTGTTTTTGTAAGTCAACCAAAACACTAGATTTCTTTTCAGCACTGTAGCCTGACTAACAAACTGTCACAGCGCAGTAGAGCCCTCACTCCCAGCTACTCTCAGCTCTAATGATTTTCTTCTATTTTTCAAAAATAAAATAAAAACAATCAGGATAAATTAGATGAAACTCCTCCCACTATTAGACCTGGACAAGCCCAAGCTGTAAAACTAGTGTCCCATATAAATCCATCAGTAACACTAGAAAGGTTCACTGCTGTGTATCAAGCAGAGAGAACTCATAGCCATTATGTCCTCTGAAAACGTCATCTTGTATTCTAGACCCCATTCCAAGCAGACTCCTCAAAGACATTCTCCCGCCTAAATTAATAGATTCTATTTTAATATAATAAATACTTCATTAGAAAGTGGTTATGTTCCACAGTCCTTCAAACATGCAGTCATATAAACCGCTTCTTGAAAAAAGCCTAATCTTGATCCTGACCAGTTGATAAACTACAGACGCGTACTTTTAAACCACCTTGTCTCTAAAAATCCTTTAAAGTTTTCCAGTCAGGGTTTCAGGATCCTACCACACACTGAAACTGCACTAGTTAAAGTCACAAATGATTATGTTATGTAGCTCGGCTGATCTCAATGGACTGTCTCAGATCCTGGTATCTATTGGACCTCAGTGCAGCGTCGTCGATACCACGACCACAAGATTCTTACTGCACTGATGGTCGTATGAAATCGTGATGTAGGTGTCAGAAGGCCCCGCCCTCAGCTGGTTTTAAATCCTAACGCTATCGGAATAGGGTAGCCAAGTTTGTGAATTGTAAACCAAGAGCTCCTCCCCCTGTTCTAAAGTAAAGCCTACGGTGTGCCACAGGGCTCAGTATACTCTGGTCCAATTCTGTTTACCTCTTTAGTAGTGCTTGCCCGTTTATGGTCACAGTGTAATCAGAAAGCATAGTATTAACTGGTCCACTGCTATGCAGATGACACACAAGCTGTTTTATCAATGAAAACCTGATCAGACCGATCATAGCAGACAGGACTTGAGTGCTTGTTTGGAAGGATTCTAAAAACCTGAGATGAACTTATCTGCGACTACAACTTTAAAACATAACTGTAACACTTGTGTACATAGAAATGCCTATTTTTATTTTTATTGTATAGTAAATTTAAAGCTGTGTTTCCTAAATGCATGCCCTTTTGATTGATGATATATTGTTTTATTATTACTCAGTGTTTTAATGTTTGCACCTTAAGGCCGAGACAAGTTCCTACGTTTTTGAATTTTGTTCATTGACAATGGCAATAAACTCTTTCTGATTCTGATTCTGATTCTGATTCTAATTATCTGCTTGCTGAACCTGCTGAAAAAACGACTGAGGCAACGCTTTATCTGAGCAAGACTAGTCACACTGGACAATGTCAGTGTAGCCTCCAAGCTACAGCTGCCCTAGAGAGCAGACTATGCTGGGGGAAGAATGGCGAGCTTGAGCACTACCCTCTGAGCTTCTTGACTACTTTTCTATCAAACAGATATTTAATATTTAATTTCACTTGCAATTTGTTCGATCGCTTTTCCATTCGTGTCTCTCTCCCACTTCCCTGACGGGTAGCTGGAGCAGGCACATCGACGACCTGTGGATGCCTCCAAATTGCACGGCCTCCTGCTGTCTGAGTCCGAGTCGTCGCTCTCTCCTTCACTGTGGAACTCCTACATAGTTATGCTACTTTTTCCGCAAAGAGGTTTGGGTAGTTTTTCATAGGCCGAGAAGGAGGTCTAAGGAGCAGGGGAGCTTGGGACATCTGTCTAAGCGACCACAGGACGCTTTTTGGGCCGTTACAAAAATTAATTGGAAATTGAATTGTTATGGAAAAATATATTTTTGACCCTTATTGTTTCAAGATATTATAGACTTTCCACCACCAATTTCGAAACTAGACCATTCTGTTGGCGTATTCCTGATTTACATGACTGCTGTGTCTCCTTTTTGAATCAAAGATTTATCTGTATGCCTGGGGGAACTTCCTGGGGTGCCCAAAAGTGCCCCAAAAGGCCTTAGTGATGACGGTAAAGTTTGGGATTTGCCTACACCATCAGGTCTTTTTCATCTCCATGGAAGTACAATCTCAGAGTGGTGTTTGATTACCAGGGCACCAATGATCAGGTGGTTTAAAGGGAACCTAATCTTACAGGAACAGGAATCAGGAAATCTATTTATTGGCCAATTGTCAATGAACAAATTCACAACATAGAACGTGCTTGATGAAGTGCGACATGAGAGACAATGCCATAAAGAGCACCGGCCACCAGGGGGGCTCGTCGGCGCAGCGCCTACTCGGGTATCTGAAGCAGTTCAGCAATGAGCATTCAAGGATAACAAACACATATTGAGTACATTACACAAGGTCAACGTGAATGGATATTTCAAGTGGATGTTGGGGAGGGACAACACAACAAGATAACACAAAGATTAGGATGTGGGGATGTGCAGACGGGTGGTGCAGGCCAAATCATTGTTTTGTGTAAGTGTCTGTGTGTGGCTTCAGCACGGCTTGAACGCCTGTAGCTCTCCAGACGCGGGGCCAGATAAGGGGAAGGCGAGGAGAGAGATACAAAGGGAGATAACTAGTATTTTATATCATTTTGTTGATCAATGTTTACGATCAAATAATCCAATCGTTTCTGTTCTTGTTGCGATCAGCCTGATCTTGAGTTACTCCGTCTGAAGCGAAAAGTCCCCATTTTCCTTGATTGATCCCCCAAAGTCTTTTGCATCTCCATGGTCCGAAATAGATGATTTACGGGGTGTTTGACCAGATTAGTGAGTTGCACCGTGCCGTGCTCAAGTCTCTGTTCGAGTCCTTTCATTCTTTCACTCAAATCCAAAAACCTTTTCATGTTGATGTCAGACAGTTGTTGGGTGAATCTTCCTGTCTTCCCAATTTTCCGATAGACCAAGGCGACTCCGAGCCCAATTAGGAGGAATCCCTGCTATCATGAATCCAAATACAAATAGGTCCTCCACATCTTCAATGAGCAGGGGCTCGATGCATAGAACCTGCCAATTCTTGTAATAGTCCCGAACGTACCCCGCAGGGGACGTCCCGTCGGGAAGGTTGCTTCTCCGGGGAAGCTTTTCTCTGGGAAAAAACTTTATCCAATGCACTCAGAGACCAATCAATCGGATCCATTATTTCGGAGAACAACAGGTGATCCAGCGCACTGTGATTTTGAGGGAAAAAGAGCAAACACGACGAGAGAGGCAAAAATAGCAGGCAGCAGCGGGAGCAGAGGAAAACATGTCCGCACAGGAGGGAGAGGAGTATCTTGACAAGTACTCTTGTCGGTGTCATTACTAGATTCAGGAACGAGGAAGTGGCACTCATGGCGTAAGTGGAAGCAATGTTCCACCAGGGCAAAGGCATAAAGCAGCTGGGTGAAAAGGAACAAGCACCACTCCAACGAAAGGACCCGAGGGAGCATGTGTACGTGTCACTACACCCAGGGTTTTGCCGTCTCCTCGCAGAATTCGCCCAGAACAAACAAACACTCTGCAAGAGGTAACGCTGAGGAGGGAGTTCAAAATCTGTGGGCAGATAAGAGAACATGGGCAAGAAAGAAAAGCTGTCTTACCTCAGCCTAGTCCGTCAAATCGAGATGGGAATGGAAAAAGGACATTCAGAGACTGAAGTTGTTGAGGCAGTGATCAGGGCCATTAGTCCAAGCCTTCCCCTGAGAGACATGTTGGAGATAAAACGTGGACTGACCCTGAGCAAATTGCTCACGATATTAAAGGGAGATTACAAGGTAGACAGTAAAGAGACTAAAGGTAAAGAGACTAAAAGTGAAAGTACAACACACACAGCAGATCATCGAAGAACTACGTAAAGAGATGAAACAAATGTTTATGTCTGCCATGGAAGCGGGTCCCCGTTCCATGGGACCAAGCCAGAGAGAAAGGGGGTGTAAGAAGTGCAGAGAAGATGGGAAAGGAGATAACTGTCCACCCTGTTTCAAATGTGGGCAGGAAGGTCACTTATCTCGTGGATGTCGAGTTCAGAGACTGTCGGGAAACGGGGAGGGACTACTGAGGCGGGACAAGCAGTAGTCATAAACCAAGTGTCCCAAAGTGAGCAACAGAGTCCAACACCCGCCCCCACAGCCACAACAACTAATGCCCTCTCAGCTGTAAATTAAGTCCATTATCTACCCCTTCAGTCCAAGTCACAGTTAGTTAGCCTTGTTGGAAACCGATGCATGGTGAACTGTTTTATGAACAACCACACCAGTCAAAGTGTTGTGGGACACCGGCGCACAGTCCAGTATAGTAAATGACAACTGGCGGAAAGGACATCTTCCCCACACAGTCGTCCGGCCCATCTCGGAACTGTTAGATGGCGAGACTCTTGCAGTATTTGCTGCCAATGACACGCCCATTCCCTACATCGGCTGGATTGAAGTCAGTTTCAGACTGTGAGTATCTGTGATTTGCCAAAATACAAGTGAATTGCAAGTACCAATGCTAGTTTGCAGTGATCCAGCAAATGATCCTATTAATGGCTACAACGTTATTGAAGCTGTGGTGAACAAGAAAGAAGGAAAGACTAAAGGTGGACGAAAGCAGCTTGCATACAAAGTAAGTAAAGCTTTTGAAATAACTGTACGGACTGCTCACAATGTTGACAAGCTAGTGCAAAACAAAAGTGAAGAGACTGGTGTGGTACGTACCGGTGCAAGAGCAGTGGCATTGCACGCTAACCAAGTCACAGTAGTCCACATGCGGGCACATACTAGTCCACAGGCCAGTGGTCAGGATATGCTGTTTTCACCTGCCCACTACCGGAGGGCATCATTTATAATGAATTTACTAGTAGAAATTCCAGACGGTGACTAACATCACAGATTACACCATCTATCTGGCCAGTCGTAAAGTTATTGGACACCTTGAAACAAGTTAAGACACAAGTCAAGTCATACAGAACAGTCTGAGGAAGGACACAAAGAGAGACCAAATACATGGGACCCACCTGTGGATCTCCAGCATTTAACGCAGAGTCAACAAGAAGCAGTCAGGAAAGTGTTGAAGGCAGAATGTGAGGCATTTGCATTTAATAATAATGATGTAGGCTGCATCCCATCACTTAAGATGCACATAATCCTACACAACACTTGCCCAGGGCAAAAGACCTACATGTCTGTCCCAAAAAGGAGTTAAAGAGTACTTGCAAGACCTGCTTAGCAAAGGTTGGATCACACCCTCCAGGTCTCCCTACTCATCGCCCGTGGTGTGTGTCCGCAAGAAAGATGGAAGTCTCTATCTCTGTTGTGACTTCAGAGAACTCCATCGTAAGTCAGTTCCAGACCGCCATCCAATACCTAGGATTCAGGATATGTTGGATGCCCTGGGTGGGAGTTCCAGGTTCTCAGTTTTAGACCAAGGAAAAGCGTCCCACCAGGGTTGCCTTGATGAAGAGAGCCGTCCGATGACAGCCTTCATCACACCCTGGGAGCTATATGAATGGGTGCGCATTGTTTTCGATTTTGAGCTCCGCACCGGCTGAGTTCCAGAGAAGCATGGAACGTTGTTTGGCTGTCCTTAGAGACACTATTTGCCTCCCATATCTGGACAACAACCTGGTGCACAGTAACAGTTTTGAAGACCACTTAGCACATCCGTCTGGTCCTCCAGCGCTACAAAGAACACGGTGTTAAATTGACCCCAAAGAAATGTGAAATTTTCAGGCGCAGTGTGAATTTTCTGGGAAAGCTGGTGACAGGAGATGGTTACACCATGAACCTGGCAGAAATGGCGCCCGTGAGGGCTCTAAAAGAAAAGACACCTACAACTGTCGGAGAGGTACGTCAGATGCTTGGTTTCCTTTCTTATTACAGGCCCTTCATCCGTAACCTTTCCTGTGTGGCCCACCCACTGTACGGCCTGCTCAGCCCTCCAGCTCCTAACAACACCACATCAGTCCAAATAGAAAAGTCTAAAAAGGGAGTTAAAAGAATAAGTCAATATAGGTCACTTACCGTCACAACGCCCATTCTGTGTTGACCAGCTTTCACCTAGAAGTATTAAACCAGCTGGTAGATGCACTTACCAAGCCTCCTTGTGGTCCTCGGGTACCCCGACTTCATGCAGCCCCTTCGTGTTACACTGTGAACCCTTACAAGTTGGTTTCGGTGCTGTATTGTACCAGCGACAACAAGGGAAGATGAGAGTGATAGCTTTTGGCTCTTGCACGTTAAGTCCTGCAGAGAAAAAGTACCACCTACACTCTGGTAAATTAGAGTTCCTGGCAATGAAGTGGGCCATTTGTGGTTTTCGGGATTATCTGTACCATGCCTCATTGTGTGTGGTTTTACACCAATAATAACCCACTAACGTACATCCTCACAACTGCGAAACTCAATGCCACTGGCCACAGGTGGGTTGCGGAACTAGTTGATTACAACTTCTCCATACGCTATCGCCCAGGCAAGAACAACGCTGATGCCGATGGGCTGTCGCGGATGCCGCTAGACATCGAGAACTACATGAACAGCTGCACAGTCGAAGTCAGTCAAGAAGCAATAAGTGCATTTGTGGAGTCCGTGAAGTGGAAGTGGAGTACCAAGGCGTGGGAGTGATCCAGGTCAGCACCCTAACATTGGTTAAAGACGCGAACACTAAACCAGCCTTTTACTCCAGACCAGATTCGCAAGGCACAGAAGAGAGTCAAGGGAAGAGATCTTTAACCCGGCGATAAAGTTCTCATTCGCAACCTTTCACCCTGAGGGGGTCCCGCGAAGATTCAGTCCTACTGGGAGGACCAAGTTTACAAAGTGAAGGAGAAAAAAGCTGAAGATAGCCCGGTGTATCAAATAAGTCCTGAAAATGGTAAGGGATGAGACCAAGGAATCTTCTGTTGCCGTGCGACTTCTTGCCCTGTGAGAAACCACCATCTACTGTCCCAGCTGCTGCCAAGAGAAAGTCCCAACATCAGCGCAGAGAGATTCAGCCGGCAGACAATGATGACACATCCGACGATGACTACAGCAGCAAACTCCACTCAACCCCAGGGCGGAGCCCTTCCAGCTTCTGCCGGACACAGTGCAACCGGATGAGGATGTGCCACTACAGAGCGAGGAGGATATGCCACTACAGAGCGAAGTAAAGGTTCCAGTGCAGAACCAAAACCGTAAACAAGACCTTCACGGGCCAGGTTTGGTGAGTCCCAAACAGACGCCAATGGAGGTAAGACTGAGACTATGATGCAGCAACCCCAACGACAGCGACAACAACCAATGGTACTGAGTTACAACACTTTAGGTCAGCAGACTTTGGTTCAAAGGGACTGTAAGGTACAGACTCAGGTTACTGAGAGCACCACCTTTTGGAGACCGTGGATTTTTCCAGTGTGCTGAAGAGACTGCATTAGAAACAGAAATGTCAGGAGAAATTTATTTTTATGGGGGAGTGTGTGGCACTATGTTATTTAATCAGACAGTAAAAGGGTTGCCCCCCCATATATTTTTTGTTTAACTAGTATTAGCAAGAACTATTGCTACTGTTTAGATGTAGTGTTTTGAAGTGTAATACTCGATGTCACCAGCAGAGGGTGTTTGATGCTTTCGCTACTAAGTGCTGACGCCGAAGAAATACAGTGAGTAGGCACAGCGCACAACAGGAAATTAAGCGGTGGCCTGTATTAAGTGTTTGATATCTGTTGCAGATGCTGTAATAAAGAAATTAAATATGTTGCACCAGTGAATGAGTTGACCCATCATTCCGAGACGTGTAACACAAATGTGCAGAAGACAACAGAGATCACTTCAGTCAAACAGTCGACACAGTGCTCCACAATGTCTACGTGGACGATTGTTTTAAGTCAGTGTCTTCAGAAGAGGAAGCTGTGCCGTTGTATCACAGCTTGAGAGCAGTATGTCAAACTATTGGATTCAGACTGACAAAATGGATGAGCAACAACAGATCAGTCCTGTCTGCTATTCCGGAGGAGGAGAAGGCAACAGAAGTTAAAGACCTGGACCTGGATCGGGATGTACTTCCCATGGAAAGAGCCTTGGGGAGTCCAGTGGTGTAATCAGTCTGACAGCATCAGGTTCAGAATCATATTCACAGAAAAAGCTCATACCGGGCAGAACATCTTATCCCTCGTAAGTTCTGTTTATGATCAATTTGGGATCCTAGCACCAGTTAGTTACCCTTCAAGCTAAGAAGATCTAGCAAGAACTTTGCAGGCGTAAGATTTGTTGGGATGAGTAATGGATGATCTTGCTCGTGAGTGGTTTGTGTGGAAGAACCAGCTTCACCAACTGGAGAACATACTGTAAGTGTTCCAAGATGTTTAAAAATCTGTGGGCTTTGGCGAGTCAATCTTCAACTAACTGCATAATTTTGCCGATGCCAGTGTAGAGGGGTACGGAACAGTTAGCTACTTATTACAAAACAATGCCAGCAACCAAGTCCACTGTTCCACTGTTCATTTGTGTTGGGGAAAGCAAGAGTGGCCCCATTGAAACACATAACAATCCCGGAATTGGCTGCAGCCACCATGGCAGCTCGCATAGACAAAGTCTTGAAATAAGAACTTCATCTTCCACTCCAGACATCTATCTTTTGGTCAGGCAGTACCACGGTGCTTAAGTACATTCGTAACATAACTAGAGTCCGCACTTCTGTTGCTGACCGTGTGGATGTTATCTTGCAGTGCTCCCATCCAAAACAGTGGAGGTACTTCAACACCTCACAGAACCCTGCAGATTTAGCATCTAAGGGACTCGAGACAAAGAACTTCACTCGAAGCCATGTTTTGGTTACAGGGGCTGGATTTCCTCTGTAAGCCCATAGAAGAATGGCCCGAGAACATGCAGCACCTTGGAAACCTGACCACAGAAGATCCAGAGGTAAAAAATACCATTGTCTATGCCAATGCAGTTCAAGAACATAGAGATGCAGTACAGGATTTCTTTCAGTACTTCTTGTGGTTTTTGCCTCAAGAAAGCAGTAGCATGAATGTTAAAGGTCAAGAGCATTCTGCTGAAACTGTGTTGTAAAAGAAAAGAGCTGACCGCTACTAAAGCTCAAGATGAGGTTGAAAATAAAATGTATGTTTTCAAGAAAAACCTGTTTCAAGACGACGTGCAAAAGCTAACTATGGATGACCTCACAGCAGCTGAGGGAATGAATATTTGCCACTGCCAATCAAAGACTTATTCTGCAGAGATCATTACACTTAAACATGGTCAAGGTGTAAAAAGAAGCAGTAGTATTTTCAAACTAAATCCAGTACTGAGGAGTCAAAACAACCAGCAATCTTGAACAAAGATCTTCACATTGCAAATCTTATCATCAGAGAGATACATGAGAACCTGGCTCACGGCGGTCGCAATCATGTACTCTCCAAGTTGAGAAGTAAATATTGGATTCCTGGCGCCAACTCTGCAATAAGAAAGGTTCTTTCCAAGTGCATAGTCTGCAAACGCTCACACGGAGTTGTAGGACAGCAGCAAATGGCTGACCTTCCTCGAGACAGAGTCCTGCCAAATGACCCTCCTTTTACTAACACAGGAGTAGATTACTTTGGTTCTTTTTAGAGGTGAAGCGTGGCTGAAGTATGGTGAAAAGATACAGCGTTATATTCATATGCCTGATGGTTCATGCATTGCACTTAGAGATGGTGTTGTCATTAGACACTGATTAGTTTATTCATGCTCTTCATCGCTTCATAGCTAGCAGAGGCCAGAGAAAGATTCTTCGTTCGGACAATGGAACCGATTTCATCGGCGGTGCTGAGCAGGAACTCAAGAGATCCATGGAGGAATGGAATGTCTCCAAGATTGAAGATTCGCTTCAACAATGCGGTAGTCAGTGGATGTTCAATCGCCCCACAGGATCCCACAATGGAGGTGTTTTGGAGAGATTAATCAAGTCCATAAAGAAAATGCTTAATACCACCCTGAAACTGCAGACACAAAACAAAGAGGGCCTACACACACTTCTATGTGAGGCAGAGGCCATGACTGGTGAGAAGCCGGAGCCTACGCCACACAAAGGCGGGGTTGTTGTTAGACAACTGCTGCTTAGACGCTGTGTACTGTGATCTCGCTCGAGACACCTCTTTGCTAAATCCATACTTCGCATCTTTATAGCGCTGTGCGCTGCCTCCTTCTGCTGCCTAAACTGCCTCAGTTTAGGTGCAAGCCAGGGTTTGTCATTGTTGAAAGTGACTTTGGTTTGTGTTGGTATGATGCTGTCCTCACAAAATCGAATGTATGACGTCACAGTGTCCGTGTACTCATCCAAACGATCTGTGGCAGCTCTGAAAACCTCCCAGTCTGTAATGTCCAAACACGCACGTAGCTCCTCCACTGCCTCATTGGTCCACTTCTTAGATTTCCTCACTGCAGGTTTTGAGAACTTCAGTCTCTGCCTGTACGGATCAGGTGAACCATGGCGTCATCTGAAAAGCCGAGAGCAGCGCAAGCCACGGCGCGGAAGGCGTTGCTGACTGTTGTGTAACAGTGATCCAACGTGCTCTGCTCTCTGGTCAGAATTTTAATAAAATGTCTGTACTTTGGTAGTTCGCGGCTGAGATTCTCCGAAGCTAAAAACATTGGAACTAGGTCCGTAGGAGCAGCCAGGATCGCTCAAAAGCACAGTATCAAGGAAAAAGACAAAAAGGCAGCGGGTTATATAAAAAAGATGAGAGGCACTCCTGAACATTGGAGAGCGTGTTCTCATTTCAAACAAGGGGGAAAGAGGAAAGAAAAAGTTATCTGACAAATACAGTGCAACAGTGTACACTGTGAAAGACAGAAACCCACAAAACCACATTTACAAGCTGGAGGATCCAGACGGCATACACAGGAATTTGCTCTTAGACATCAGTTTTCTGCCAGTATTGGATGCAAGTGTTGCTGAGGAGTTTTGCATGCCTTATTCTTCAGATGTGGAGAGCGGGATGGATCAGACTAATTCTTATGATGGCTGGCTCTGAGAATTCCTGCAGTCAACTGGATCAAAGCGACATTCAGGACCCAATCGGGCCAGTCAAGTCAGTGTGCTCCATTCAATTCAATTAAATTCAATTTATTTTTGTAACTCCCAAAATCACAACATTCCGTCTCTGCAACACGAGTGTAGATGGTGCCTTTAATGTCCACATCAGCAATGCGGATCCTGCCGTCGTCATGGGACAAGTGTGGACATGCCACTTCCAATGAGGCAGGCAGATCCCAGAAGCACTGGGGAGTCGTACTGTTTCTCTACTGTGCTACCTCTGGTATTTTTCTTTTCTTCTGAGTTTGATGGCTGCAGGTGTTCCAGTGAACCTACCCAGTCATGACCTGGTTGGAGCAGCTGGTTGGCGTAGTGTTGTGTCGGCAGCCGGATGGCAGGGTCAAGCTGATCTGAGGCAGTCATTGGAGGAGCATCCTTTCCCTCCGTGTTGGGACAGGTATGTGGCTTGGACCAAGTCAGATCAGGATTATGGGCAAAGTTGGGTTTGGAGATGCCGAGATACGATCACAATGTGACCGTAGGAGGTACGATCACGATATCCCTCTAGTTGAGTGGAGGTGTTAGCTTGATTGGGCATTCAATCTGAGGCTGGTGGAGGAATGTACTAGGCCCAGGTCTTCTTGCATCTTTGGTAAGGCAAGGTAAGGTAAGTTTATTTGTAGAGCACAATTCGTACACAAGGCAATTCAAAGTGCTTCACACAACAGGAAAAAATGCATTAAAATCACAAAGACATGGCAGAAATCACCAAATAATAGTTCAAGACATAAAAGAGAAGAGTGCAAAGAAAAGCATTTCAGTCATATGCACAGCCAAACAAAACAGTTTTAGTTTAGATTTGAACATTGCCAGAGTAGAACCTGTCTCACATCCTCAGGAAGACTGTTCCAGATTTTAGCTGCATAAAAACTGAAACGCAGATTCCCCATGTTTAGTCCTGACTCTGGGCACCAGCAGGAGGCCGGTCCCTGAGGTCCTCAGAGTCCGAGATGGTTCATATGGCACTAACATGTCCGAGATGTACTTTGGTGCTAGGCCATGGAGAGACTTGTATACAAGCAGAGCTGCTTTGAAGTCTATTCTCTGAGCCACAGGGAGCCAGTGCAGAGACCTGAGCACAGGACTAATGTGATCGTATTTCCTGGTTCTAGTCAGGACCCGGGCAGCAGCGTTCTGGATGTACTGCAGCTGTTTTACAGCTCGTTTGGAGAGGCCAGTGAGCAGGCCGTTACAGTAGTCTAATCTACTAGTGACAAACACATGGATAAGTCTCTCCAGGTCTGGTTTAGACACAAATACTTTTGATTTTGATTTTTTTAGATGGGAAAAGGCTGCTGATGTGATTGATCTGACGTGGCTGTTAAAATTCAAATCTGAGTCCATTATTTCCCCCAGATTTCTAACTTGATTTGTAGGTTTTTAGAGCGAGACTCTGGAGGTGACTGTTAACACTTTCTCTTTGTTTCTGTGGGCCAAAGACGATGATTTCAGTCTTGTCTGAGTTCAGCTGGAGAAAGTTGTTTTGCATCCACACACTGATCTGTTGGATGCAGTGACAGAGTGAATCCACTGGTCCATAGTGTTTTTGTCAAGCCATGTTTCAGTTAAAAACATAAAATCAAGATTATAAGAAGAAATAAAATGATTCATTAAGAATGATTTGTTACATAAGGATCTGACATTTAGCACAGCAAAGTTTCAGACTAGTTTCAGTGAGACTGGGCGTTATCTTTTTACAGGGAATATGAATCAAATTTTCTCAGATTGGGCAGTCTGACTCGCATTTTGTTTTCCCATCTGTGTGATGTTACAACAGAAATAGCACTAGGGGCGGCTGTTTTTACACAGGGCCCCGGGTTGTTTTGATTTTTATTATGACTATAAGTCCCGGCAACGCTGAGACCCAGTGCATCCTAGCTATGGGAGATACCAGGTGAAAGGCGAGGGGGATAGGTGGGGGCTTTTGTTGGTGTAGCGGAGCCGGTGAGCGTTTGGGACCAGGTGAAAGGTGGCGGGGTTAAGGTGGGGTGATTTTTGTCTGTATAGCAGCAGTCAGGGGAGAGTTCATCATCGTTGATATCAGAACTCTTGATCTTGCTATATTAGGCGTGAGTGGAGCCATCTTAATGCCTGATTTGATCAGATATTCAAGATGGCTGGGAGGGCCCCTGGGTGAGAGTGGAGATGGAAAGGAGAGTGAGGAATCTGTAGTGGGAGTAGATGTTGCAGGGGGGATCCAGGGCTGCTCTGAGGGCAGGGACGATGGCACGG
Organism: Chaenogobius annularis; assembly: GCA_015082035.1. Classification (NCBI taxonomy): domain Eukaryota; kingdom Metazoa; phylum Chordata; class Actinopteri; order Gobiiformes; family Gobiidae; genus Chaenogobius; species Chaenogobius annularis. Next base: position 55,031 of record BJKM01001206.1, on the reverse strand, counting down.
ATACTGCCGGGGCCCGCCACAGATGGGTCCAAGGCCTTTGATGAGGACCGTGCAGGAAAGAACTGAAATGACTCCTGCGCTAGCCGAGGTGAAGATTGTTGTGGTGCTGCTGCTGCTGAGTCCTGCGGTGGAGGTGGTGGAGGTGATCGTGGAGCAGCTGCAGTTGAATTCTTTGCTGGTGGTGGTGGAGCGGCTGCTAATAAATCCTTTGGTGGAGGTTGTGGTTGTGGTGCTGCTGATGTTGAAACATTGGCTCGGTCTCTGGCTGATGGAGCAGGAATTCTTCTCTCATTCCTCTCTTCTCTAACTATCTGCTCAGGACCCTGTCCAGGCCCAGTCCAATTTCTCAGAGCGTGGAGCAGGTTCTCTGTCAGCACCCTCACTCCACCTCTACAGAGGTGTGGGCCATTTCTCTTAAACAGGTCCCCCGCCCTCTCGTTTCCAGAATAGATAGAAGTTCTCAATGTAGTGCAATCCTCTTGTTGCACACTCTTTAGACAGCCATGTGTTCAGCTGAAGCAGACGGCTAAACTTGTTTATCTTCCTGTCGATGTTTGGAAGAGGTCCACTTATGAATGTTTTTATTTCCATTTTATTAAGCTCGTCGAATAACTCCAAGAAGTCTCTTTTCAAAACTTCAGTATCTTCGCGTCGTGTGTCCACTGCGCCCACGTGCACAATCAGCTGTTTAAACTCCTTTATGTGTGGCCAAAACATTAGAAATACATTACGTAATCTCAGTGACTGTGGCGCTGGGAAAAGAATGTGTTTTAATTTTTTCATGCATCACGTGACTTATTGCACCATCCCCAATCAAGACGACCTTGACGTTAGGCACAGATTCTCTCTCTGTCTCTGTCTGCCTTTTCGCCACGTCATGTCTCCCATTTTTCCTTTGTTCATTTACTTCAGTCTCTGAAAGTGGTAAAAATCTGTTTGTAAGCTGTACATTATCTTTGTATTGCTTAGGCTTCGAACCGACCCTGTTTTCCTGGTCTATAGACAGTTTTGGGAACGAAACAGAGTCACTCCGGTTTAGGTTGAAAGTAGCTGTTTTTCTTGTAAAAAATGTGGACTTCTTACCACTGGATGACACAGGGATTGTATCGTGCAGTCCTTTTTCAGATTCCAAAGCAAATATCCGTGCTTGTAGCTCATGAATTTCTTGTTGAAATATCCAACAGCGTTTACAGGAGTTTGTTTCTCTTCTCACGGACATGTCGCTGGTTCGTCAGATTTGTTGATTAAAACTCGAAAAACGCTCTTAAAATCCTTGGTTTACTTAAAAAAGTCATAATAAAAAATGTTTGGAAGACAAAAACTGATTTTAAAGCAAAATAAATAAGGAAAGCAGCTGAAGCAGGCAGGAGCAAGCCGGGAAGCGTCTGCACTCTTCGGAAGCAGGAAGTATCTGGTTAATGCGGGGGTGCGGATGGATAGATTTCTCACCTGTTGCTGGGTCGTTCCACTGCTCTGGAAACATCAAATGTGGATATACCTACGCTGGGACTGCTTGATGCGTCTTGGCACGTGCTTGCTCTTATGTCCAGGGAGCTCGGTCACATGCTGTCCACCCTGACGCAGGCTCGCCCCCAATGGTGGTTGGCCCAATCTCCCCTCACGGAACCTGGTAAGGGGACTTTAAGCCGTGCTTGAGGCATTGGTAGGCTAATCGGACTTTGAGCAAGTTTGTTGGTCCCTGCAGGCGGACCCCTCATCGTGGTGGCCCACGTGTGCTTGCTCCTCAGTCCGTTGCCCCATTGGCCCATACCAGCACCATGCGTCCATGGGGTGGACCGCCTTTTGATCTTAAGAGGTTGGCTCGCACTCCGGTCTCGGAACCTCCTCATTCTGCTCATAGAGAGGTGGTGCACACTGATATGTCACTCATAGGATGGGAGGCAACATGGTTTTCACCGGTGTGTGGGGGGCTGATAATCCATTGGCAGACCTGTCATGGTTTACTCCAACAGCACCACACTGTGGTTAACCACATCAACCCCTTGGGGGGCACCAGGTCATTATGGATAATGTAATCAGTAGATTGTCCTGTTGTTCAGGCCTATATATTTAGGCCTCAGGACTCCTGCCATGGACACAACCAGCAGTTATCGTTGGACCGTCCTCCTGGCAGCGGCAAAAAAAGCCCTCACAAAAAAATGTATGACACAAAATGTACTGTCGATCAAGGACTGCACTATTATAATGGACATACGTAAATTGGAAAAAAATACATTTGGGTACTTTTAGGGTTCCCTAGGCCATGATTTTATTTTTTCAAAATAATTTTTCATTAATTTGTTGGATGTCTGCTGCTTTTATTTTGTGTCTGCTCTCTTTGGTTGTGTGTTTCTTTCTCTTTATTTTCATATGTTCTTTAATTTAAAAAAATAAAAACATTTAAATGTTAAAAAGAAAGTAAGGTTGCTTCCTGGTTGAGCAAATACCGTATTTTCCGGACTTTTAGCCGCTCCCCTATATAAGCCGCATTTGCTCTATTTTTAAAAAAACGATAATAAAACAATACATAGACCGCACCTTTTGTATAAGCCGCAGAACTCTTTCCTTGACTTTTGGCATCGCATGAGCTCGTCCCGCTGTCCCCCTCCAGCGTCTCACCGTACATTCATTGATGTTAAGCTTGCGTGCAGCCGCGCGGTTTCCTAGCAAGATCGATGGCCTTCATCTTAAAACTTGCTTGATACGAACTTCTTCGTTTGGGTTCCATAATGATGGGGCAAGAATTTGAAAATAATTTATAGTTGGTAATTTGTCGTCCGTGTTCTATTTGCTAGCTGAATAAAAAAGCAACATCTGCTTCTTTGCTTAACTTTTCTGTAGTAGTTTTGATTCTAATTCCGGTTAGTTCGCCCCTAGCGGTGAAAGAAAAAAACCACAGAAAAGCCGCAGCCTCTAAATAAGCCGCATGGCTCAAAACATCTGACAAAAGTAGCTGCTAATAGTCCGCAAAATACGGTACATTTATCAAAGTAGGATGTCGGTGTAATCCCTCATTCGTCCAGGAGTGTTCCATTGTCGAAAAAGATTCAGTTGTATTATCTGGATTCTGTTTTAGAAAAAACGAAACGTTTCAACTCTCTCTCTCCAAGAGTCATTCTCAATCAGTGAAACAAGTCTGAGAACTCCTGTTTTATCATACTCTGTGAGAGCCCTGCCCACAGGGCGGGACCTCCTGCTAATGGCCCATTGAAACTGGGATTGGGCCTATTGTTCTGTAGTTCCCTGCCTCACCTTGAGTGCCTATAGCATTCGGATGCTAAATAGGTCTATGCATATGACCTGCACTATGACCTAGAGCAGAAGGAGACACAGAGCGATCAGAGCATCCTGCAGGGCGAAGAAGAGAGGAGACACAGCAAGGAGAAACAGCGAGGAGAGAGGAGACACAGAGAGGAAACACAGCAAGGAGACAAAGTGAGGAGTGACAGTGAGGAGAGGGGAGACACAGCGAGGAGCGAGGCAGGAGGAGAGAGGAAACACAGGGAGGAGAGAAGAGACACTGTGAGGAGAGAGGCGACAAAGTGAGGAGAGAGGAGACACAGCGAGGAGAAAGGAGCCACAGCGAGGAGAGGAGACACAGCGAGGAGAGGGGAAAAAGAGACATGGCGAGGAGAGAGAGACAGAGAGGAGATTGAGTGAAGAGAGACAAATTGAAAATAAAATGTATTTAGGAGATAAAAATTTGTTCAAAATATTCCAATAATAAAACAAAGGGTTTGAGGATGAATGAAGATGAACTACAAAGGCAGCGGGCTCAGAGAGAGGAGGGGCTGGAGATGCATCAGCCACACCTCCAGGTAGACACTCCTCCCCTTCATAGTCATTCTCAGGTAGCCCACTAGATGGTTACAACTCAAATATGAATTGGTAATTATTCAAGCAAAATGTACTTTTTATTATTAGCTCCTATAGCATTAAAGGGACAGTATATAAGATTATTATTTCAAATGTCCTAAACTCTACCAATCGGTGTCCCCAGATACGAGAGAAGCATGTTCAAATCAAATATAGCTTTTACCATTGGCAATTGTAATTACAATTGTAATGCCGATTTATTCAGTTGTCCGGAGGAGACACATAAATGACAGCACAGGAAAACTGTTTATGGAAATGATCAACTTTGAAAATGTCTCATGTTCTAATGTGAATGATTTGTTGAACTCTGTTACATCTAGTGTTTTGAATGTTCTCGATGTCGTTGCCCCTATGAAGGCAAAAATTGTTAAAAATAAGCAGAAGGCGCCATGGAGACATGATGATTCGGTCAGGGCACAGAAAAGGGAGTGCCGCCGGGCCGAACGAAAATGGCGCAAGTCGAAGCTCCAGGTTCAGAAAGAGATTTACAGAGAGAAGTTGTACATGTACAACCTCATTTTTTTTTTTCAATGATTTTTTTAATTAAACAACATAGAAAAACAGAAAACAGAAATCAAATCAAAAACAAAACACATCCAACAAATAATTAATCAAAAGAGAAAATGATGGCACACAAAACTCTCAAAAATCATCCCATTTAGTCCAAAGTCTGTCAAATTAAGTCAGAATGTAATTTTTTCCATCATGCGAATGTCCAAAGTAATTGTAGAAAAAGATTCAGTTGTATGTGTCATCTGGATTCTGTTTTAGAGAAGAGTCGTTTTTTCTAAAACTCTGTTCTAAGACTCTGTTTTTTCAAAACAGAGTCCAGATGACTACAACTGAATCTTTTTCTACAATGGAACACTCCTGGACCAATGAGGGATTACACCGACATGTCCAAAGTAATGTTAGTCCAGTCCTTGATCGTCGATGCATTTTGTGTCATCCATTTTTTTGTTAGAGCCTTTTTCGCTGCAGCCAGAATCAGAATCAGAATCAGAAAGAGTTTATTGCCATTGTCAATGAACAAAAGTGTAATGAGTTTGCATTATTCTTTAATGACAAAGTTCAGGGCATTAAAAATGCTATAAATTCTACAATGCAAAAATAACCCTAAAACCACCTACACACTTAGAGCTGACTCACTTTGCACCTGTAACTGACAAAACTGTCCAGGAGTTCATCTACATTCAATTCAATTCAATTTATTTTTTTAACGGCCAAAATCAAATCAGCAGTTGCCTCGAGAGGCGACAGTGAAAAACAGAATAAACAATGTTCATAGAGACTTCATAGAGACTTGGTCCTTAGACCCTCCTTCTCGGCCAGGAAAAACTACCAAACCTCTTTAGGAAAAAGTAGAAACCTGGAGAAGTTCCACAGTGAAGGAGACAGGAGGACATGAGAGAGACAAGAGGAGCTGGACCCACTCAGTAGGAGAGCCAATTCTTCAAGGCAGATGAAGAACCATTCATATGGAGTAGGCAGAAGAGCAGCATCTGGATCCACAGGCCATCATTTCACTCCTGGCAGGGAATTGGCAGAAGAAGAAAGAAAAGGGATTAGCAGGTTGCAAGTGAAATTAAATATTAAATACTCTGACGTCATACACTTGCTCCCAACACTGACGCAATATAATGCGGAAGACCGCGGACTTCGGGTTGGCCAGGCAAAACATTGAGAGGACGACGGTAAAACAGGGAGAGTGCGTGAATTTGAGACGGAGTTATGGCGAGAATTATGGTTTAGGAACAATCAAGTGTGCACCCGTGACTGCTACGATGGATTTGGAGGGGACAAGGAATTTGAGTGAAAGAATGAAAGGACTCGAACAGAGACTTGAGCACGGCACGGTGCAACTCACTGATCTGAACCGTAACATCTTATTTCGGACCATGGAGATGCAAAAGACTTTGGGGATTCAATCAAGGAAATGGGAACTTTTGGCTTGTCGGACGGAGTAACTCAATGAATCAAATCTGATCGCACACAGAGGACCAGAAACGATTGGATTATTTGATCGTAAATCATTGATCAACAAAATGTATAAAAGTACTTATTTCTCCTTTTCGCTGCTGTGCCCCTGTATCTCTCTCCCTTTTCTTATCTAGCCCCGGGCTGGAGAGCTACAGGCGTTCAAGGCCGTACTGAGAGCCACACACAGACACTTACACAAAACAAGATTTTGGCCTTCACTCACCGTCTGCACATCCCACATCCTAATCTTTGTGTTATCTTGTTTGTGTCCCATCCCCCAATATCCACTGAAAATATCCATCACGTTGACCTCGTGTAATGTACTCAATATGTGTTGTTTATCATTGTATGCCTATCGCTGAAAACTGTTTTCGTTTTCATTTTCTAAGAGTTCAAGTACCCGAGTAGGCGACACGCGAAAGCGAGGCGCCCCGGTGGCCGGTGCTCTTTATGCATGTCTCTCATGTCGCATCTGTCATCAAGTCACGTTCCTATGTTGTGAATTTGTTCATTGACAATGGCAATAAATATATCCTGATCCTGATTCCTGAACGGCTATTGGACAGGTAAGAGAAACGCCGGTACAGGTGTGTGTGTGCGTGTGTACGTGTGTGTTGGCGCCATGTCGCCCTGGCCTCCCCGTGCTAGCTGACGAAGCTACTTTGTCACACTATCCTCTTTCTCCCCAAGGTTACCAAGGTTGGGCAACCTGGACAGATAATCTGCCACCACATTGGCTGTGCCTCTTCGATGCCGAATTGTAAACTTGAAAGGCTGCAGTGAAAGGTACCATCTCATCATCCGGTCGTTATTGTCCTTCATGCTGTTGATCCAGGTGAGGGCCCGGTGGTCGGTCTCAAGGTCAATCTCCCTACCTAGGAGATAGTATCTGAGACTTTCCAAGGCCCACTTGATGGCGAGACCCTCCTTCTCCACCAAAGAATACCGGGCTTCGAGCGGCAGCAATTTTCTGCTCAGGTAGAGAATGGGCCGTTCCTCGCCAGGGTTTCCTTGTGCCAGAACAGCACCCACACCTACTGCCGATGTGTCCACTTGGATCAGGAAATGCTTGGTGAAATCAGGGCTGCAGAGGACAGGTGAAGAGCACAGGCACTCCTTTAAAGTCTGGAACGCTGTCTTACACTGCTCTGTCCAGTTCACCAGGTTCCTTTGGTCCTTGGCGGTCAGGGCGGTGAGTGGAAAAGCAATAGTGGAAAACTGGGGCACAAAGCGTCTGTACCACCCAATAAGACCCAAGAAAGACCTCACTTCTTTCTTTCTGCGGGGTCTGGAGCAGTTGTGCATTGCCTCCACTGAGATTGAGGGTGAGCCCTGCCCTCTCAATCTTCCCCAGGACATTTCTCAGGTGTGCGACATACTCCTCCCACATCCGGCTGTAGATCACAACATCGTCCAAATAGGCTGCGCTACATTCTTGGCATCCCTCAAGGACCTTGTCCATCAGCCGTTGGAAAGTTGCAGGTGCCCCATGTAGGCCAAACGGCATGACGGTAAAATGGAACAAGCCAACTGGGATTCGGAAGACGGTGTAGGGCCGACTGTTGGGGTCAAGTGGTACCTGCCAGTATCCCTTACAAAGATTGAGGGTCGTGATGTACCGGGCTGACCCGATTCGCTCCAGTAGCTCACCTATGCGGGGCATGGGTAGGGGTCAAATTCGGAGACTGCGTTGAGTTTACGAAAATCAATGCAGATCCTCAGTGTCCCATCCTTTTTGTAGACTTTCACGACTGGACTGTACCCCTCGGAGTTAGAAGGCTCATTAACTCCTAACTGCAACATGGCTTCTATCTCTTGCTTAAGCTGCTCCACCAACTTCTGTGGAATGGGATAGGGCCTTTGGCGGAAGGGGGCTGTTTCTTTCAGTCTGATAGTGTGCTCAATCACAAAAGTCCTTCCGGGTTTGGTGGAGAACAGAGAAGGTATTTCACTGAAGAGTTGACGAAGCTCGGTGACCAGGTTGATGGTAAAATGGGCCAGGTCAGGTGTGCTCTCCACTTCAGTGATGAGGCCAACATCGGGCTCCTCTTCTTCCTCTCCTTCGACTGCTTGCGTGCAGTCTTTGGAACTGTTTCAGCAGGTTCTTTCTATTCCTCCAACAGATTGATGTTTGTATGGCCTTCTTCTTCTCCGGTTGGTGAATCTCGTAGTTGACAGGTCCGTGACGCCTGGTGATGACATATGGGCCTTGCCTTGGCCTTGGCCTTGGCCAAGGCAAGGTCATCACCAGATTAAAAAAATGAATTCCTTTTCGACATGGCACCAACACACGTACACACGCACACACACACCTGTACCGGCATGTGTACGTGTTTGTGTGTTGGCGCCATGGCGCCATGTCGCCCTGGCCTCCCCGCGCTAACTGATGAAGTTACTTCGTCACAGAGCTCCTGGTCAAGTAAGCCTCCAAGGTTTCTTACAGTGGAGCTGGAGACTACACTGACGTTGACCAGTGTGACTATCTGCTCAGATAAAGCGTTGCCTAGTACAATGACCTCGTTTTTTTCAGGGTTAAGAAGCAGATAATTAAGTGTCATCCAGGTTTTTATATCCTTCACACAAGCACCAAGTCTGTCTGCTTGATCGGTCTGATCAGGTTTCATTGATAAATACAGCTTGTGTGTCATCTGCAGAGCAGTGGAAGTTAATGCTATGCTTTCTGATCATGTGACCTAACGGCAGCATATAAAGAGTAAACAGAATTGGACCGAGAACTGAACCCTGTGGCACACCGTAGGTTACTTTAGAAACAAAGTGCGGCGCTCTGGTTTACATTAACAAACTGGTACCTATCCTATAGGTAGATTTAAACTTGCTGATGGCGGGGCCTCTGACACCTACATCAGATTCTAATCTCTGCCGTAGAATGTTGTGGTCGATGGTGTCAAACACTGCACTGAGGTCCAATAGAAGCAGGATTGAGACCAGTCCATCTTCAGCAGCTAATAAAAAAATCATTTGTTACTTTAACTAGTGCAGTTTCAGTGTGTGGTGGGCTCTGAACCCTGACTGGAAAACTTCTAAGAGGTCAAAGGAAAAATTTGAAATAGGTCTGTAGTCTACCAACAGGTCAGGGTCAAGATTAGACTTTTTCAAAGGTGGTTTAATGACTGCATGTTTCTAATGAAGTATTTATTATTTGAGAATAGAATCAATAATTAGGGGGGAGAATGTTTGAGGAGTCTGCTTGTTCAGGGATAATAGTGGGTGTGATTTCTTCTAATTTATCTCTGATTGTTTAGATCAGATAGAAGAAATCATCAGAGCTGAGAGTAGCTTGGGCCAGTAGCTAGATTGCGGGTTTCTACTGCTTTGACAGTTTGCCAGTGCTGAAAATAAATCTAGTGTTATTTTTGTTGACTTCTATTAAATTTGAATAGTATCTGGTTATAGGACAGTAGGCAGTTTTCCATGCTTTTAGGGATTCCTCCGTGTGGGAGCGACGAAATGGTCTTTCTAATTTTCTAACTCTTTGTTTATGTGAACGCAGTTCTTCATTGTACCATGGGGAGGCACATTTTGGCCTAATGACCTTCTGCTTTAGAGGAGCTGCAACATCAAGAACAGACTTCAGAGGATTCATGGTCAAGTTGACGAATTGATGACTTACACTGAGACTAAATCTGTTCTCAGCAGGATCACATGGCAATATTGTTCTATTATTTCTTTGAATTTTGAGATAGATTTTTCAATTCAATTTCAAATCAATTCAATTTATTTTTGTAACGCCAAAAATCACAACAGTAGTTGCCTCGAGGGGCGACAGTGGAAAACAAAATAAACAATGTTCATAGGGACTTGGAAATGTCCCAGCGTCCTGTGTCCTTAGACAGATGTCCCAAGCTCCCCTGTCCTTAGACCCTCCTTCTGGGCCAGGAAAAACTACCAAACCTCTTTGGGAAAAAGTAGAAACCTGTAGGAGTTCCACAGTGAAGGAGAGAGCCGACTCCCTCGGACGGACAGGCGGACGCGCCTCAATTTGAAGACACGCGGTGGAGCTAGACCCACTCAGGAGGAGAACCAATTCTTCGAGGCTGATGAAGAACCATTCATATGGAGTAGAGACCGTTTCTCCTGGCAGATGAGGAGCATCTGGATCCACAGGTCCTTGATGTGCCTGCTCCACTCCCGTCGGGGAAGTGGGAAATTAAATATTAATATTGTTTGATAGAAAAGTAGTAGGAAACAGAGGAAAGTGCTCAAGCTGCCATACTTCCCCCAGTATAGTTGCTCCTAGGGCAGCAAAGCTGGGAACTAAAGGTTTTTATTTCTGTTCCATTTTTCCGATATTTATCCTTTTCATTCTAACTTTATTCTGTGGGGCTGGATAATCTTTAAGCTCAAACTGAAAGGTAATTAGGAAATGATCTGACAGTATGAGGTTTTGAGGGAAGACAATGAGGTCACTAATCTCGTATTCCATATGTTAGAACAAGATCTAGAGTGTGCTTGTGACTGTGAGTTGGTTTATTTACATTTTGAGCAAAACCAATGCTATCTAACAGGGCGTTGAAAGAATAACTGAGAGAGTTATCATTCACGTTCACGTGGATATTGAAATCTCCAGCTATCACTACTTTATCCCAGTCTAACACTAAGTTTGATATAAAGTCATAGAACTCTGTTAAAAACTCTGAATAGGGACAAAGAGGTCTGTAGAGAAACATGAACAAGACTCCTTTTTGGTTTCTCCAATTTGGACATGTGATTGATCACATGAGGCTTTCAAATGAGCAAAATGCATTGTTAATTTTAGGACTCAAGAGTAGGTCTGAGTGTGAGATCACTGCCACACCACCACCTCGGCCTGTGCTCCTGGGGGTCTGAAAGTTAACATGTGTGGGTGGGGTGGACTCCATCCATCCATCCATCCATTTTCTACCGCTTGTTAGGGTGACTGGAGCCTATCCCAGTGCCTTTGACAGGGTACACCCTGGACAGTGGCCAACTCGTCGCAGGGTAACACAGAGACATAGACACACAGACAACCATTCACTCGCAATTTACAGTTGCCAATTTACCTAACACATGCATGTCTTTGGACGGTGGGAGGAAGCCGGAGAGAACCCACGGTAACGACATGCAAACTCCACCCAGAGAGATCATGTGATGTAATGTTCGCCCAGGAATCCAACCCATGATTTCCTTCTTGGGAGGCGAGAGCTCTAACCGCTCTGCCACCGTGCACTGGGGTGGACTCATTTAGTCTTAATGTATTTAAAATTTGTCAATGGGATTTTGATAATAAACTTGGATTCCACAAAAGGGGAAAAGCCCTTCAGTTATAGCATCTGCAAAATAATAATTCACAGCAGTTTTGGAGAGAAATTGATAAGCTTGGACCTGAAAGGAAAAAGTCAATTCCATTTGAAATAGTCACAGACACAGGATAATCTATATTTATAATTGAGCAAGTGATAAACAGATGGGAGGCAGACTACAGTCATCTGTTTGCATGTAATAGCACCCATTAGTTTGACGACCAGTTCTTAATCAACACTTGTAGAGATAAAACGGTGCTAGAAGACAAACATCTATCTCTACATGGCACAAATGATTTCTTAAACCAGGACATTACTGTTGAGGAGGTGCAGACTGCCACCGAAAAGACCAAACCATATAAAGCTGTAGGTGTGGAAGAACTCTCTGATGAAGTCCTTAAATGCCCTAAATTGTTCAAATTACTGCATTGTTTATTTAAATATTGTTTTCAGACCGGGCTTATACCATAAGTGTGGTATAAGTCTATTATGCATCCAACCGCTAAATCTTCTAAAGCAGATCCAAGGGTGCCCCTGAATTATAGAGGCATCAGTTTGATAAGTATGGTCTGCAAAGTGTTCTCTGGCATTCTAAACAATCGTCTGCGAATGTATGGAATTTTTAAAAATCTTGGTGGATGAGCAAAGCGGATTCAGGAAAAACAGAGCGTGTATTGACCACACCTATGTTCTGTCCTCAGTGGTGAGTGCAGGACGGCAAAAGTACTTTTGTTTGTTTTGTTGATTTTAAAAAAGCTTTTGTTTGGATAAACAGAGACCTTCTGGAATATAAGTTATTGATGTGTGGCATTGATGGTCACTTCTATGAATCTATTAAAGCCCTGCACAAGGCCCCATTCGCCTGTGTACAGTTGAATGATTCAAGAACAGGCTGGTTTCCTTCTCCATTTGGAGTGAAACAAGGAGATATTCTCACCAACTTTATTTGCAATTTATGTGAATGATTTAGCTCATGACATAAAGAGAGCCAATTTGGGTATGAGCCCGGGCTTTCCCCAAAACGCAATCCAGTTGTCAACAAAGACTACATTGCTCTGATAGCACCAAGTAGTTAGTTGAATGCTGAACAGCGGCTGTACAGTTCATCATTGATCCGATTGGGCAGGGGACCAGAAAATATTCTGGTATCTGACATCGTATTTGCCAATTCACACACCCTGTAATTTGAGCGCCTCTGATTGTCTCCGCTGGGTGTCGTTACCGCCTGCACGGATCACGATTCGGCGGAACCTCTGCCTACTCTGCTTTAAAACCCAAGGCCCCTGGAAAACATCTAACACTCGATGCTAATAGCTTCACGTCTCTGGCTATAGAACGTCCAAGTACCAGAGTGTCATGGGAGTGACATTTCTGTGATACTCAGGTGCCACAGTAAATGTCATTAGTGAGCCTGCTTTTAACATGATTGTACCACAGCCCCAGTTAGTTCCTGCGTGCCATTACACATCTGAGACAAAGTTGAGAGAGAACTACAAAAACTACATGACAGTGACATCATTGAGACTGTAAAATGTCCAACACCATAGATCTCACCAATTGTGACCCCACCCAAGCCCAAAAACCCAGAAGAGGTGAGGATCTGTGTTGACATGAGACAAGCTAACACAGCCATTCAGCGAGAGCGTCATATCACACCTACCATGGATGATGTCATTCATGAGCTCAACAATGCTACAGTTTTCTCAAAACTCGACTAGAGGGCTAGGATATCACCAGTTGGAGCCCAACAGCAGGTATATCACAACCTTCAGCCTCCACAAAGGTTTGAGGAGACACAAACGTCTGAACTTCGGCATCTCCTCTGCAGCAGAAGTCTTTCAAAACGCAATCAGCCAGGCACTGCAAGGCATTGAAGGTGTAAAGAACCTCAATGATGACATAATAGTGCATGGGAAAACACAGGCCGATCACGCCTTACTGCAGTGTTTCACAGACTGAAAGAAAAAGGTCTCACCGTCACCGGAGACAAATGTGAATTCAACAAATCCAGGTTAAAGTTCTTTGGATTCATTTTCCAGGCTGGTGGGATCTCCGCCAACCTTAAGAAAGTTGCTGACATCAAAGAGGTCAGCGCTCCTGACAACTCCTCAGAGGTGAGAAGTTTGCTTGACATGGCCACTTACTGCTCTCGTTTCATTAAAGACCTCCATCTCAGCCCCACTTTGCGACTTAACCAACCAACTCGGAAAAGAAGGGGAAAGACTCACAATAGCAATGCCAGCCTGCATGGCAGTGCATGGCAGAATTGCAGTGCATTTAGTGACGTAGAAAGACGTTACTCACAGACAGAGAGAAGCACTTGCAATAGTGTGGAGTTGTGAACATTTTCCTTTTTTATCTGTTTGGGCATTCTTTTACCCTTGTTATAGACCACAAGCCATTAGAGATGATCTGGAACAACCCTTGTTACAAACCACCTGCACGGATCGAACGATGGGGTTTGAGAGTACAGCCCTACGACCTCCACGTAGTCCACAGGAAAGGCGCTGAAAACCCAGCTGACTGGACAAATTTGTGTTAAAATCATCGTTTGACCCACCCAAACCCAAAGAACAAAGAAGAGAGATGAGTAAACAAGGAAGACACAAGTCCGGTAGCGCCACGGGACCAAAACAGACAAAGCTGACGGCCCACGCTCCATTGGAAAACAACCCGCATCACAAGCTAACGAGGCTAGTGTGGCTAACGAAGCTAGCGCGGCTGAACAAACCTGCGAGCCGCGCTCCTTCTCCGCCGGCCAGGTGGAGACTCATGTATTCTTCTTTGTGTCGGAAGGGGGAGAAAACATAATTGGTCATCGGCTGTGGCTCAAGATGTCCGAAGTGTAGCGTGCCATGGAGTCTCTGAGAGCCGAGTTGTTAGCTACCATAGCTCCGGCAGTGTCAGAGGCAGTGAATGCTAAATTGAAAGCCAATGGAATAACGGGAACATGCATTGAGGAGGTTGAGCAACGTGTATCAGACAATACGGACGATCTGCAGACAGTAATGGCCAAGATGGAGGCACTGCGGGCCAGGGTGACAACGCTGGAGTCGGAGAACAGTAACATGAAGAAATAAGTTCCTGGATTTGGAGTCCAGATCCCGTCGTCCTAACTTGAGGCTGTGGGCATTGAGGAGGAAGAGGAGGGAAAGGACACTGAGGGCTTCCTGGAGAAGATCATACCAGAGCTCCTTACTAACTCAGGAGTTGAAGTCCCTCCCATCACAATCGAAAGAGCACATTGCCTGGGCAAACCAAGACCAGCAGCTGATAAACCAGTAGGCCTGATTATGAGATTTCTCAACGATCGTGTGAAGGAACGCGTCCTTAAGGCTTCAAGGGTTAAAGGAGACCTCCAGTACAAAGCAAGCGTGTCTTCTTCGCTCCAAATATTCCATACAAGGTTCGTCAACAACGGCAAAAAGTTCCACCACATCTGTGAGGAGCTCAGGAAGAGAAAACTGAGACATGGATTTTCTTTCCCGCGACTCTTCTGGTGACTTATGAAGGTAAAACACACGTGCTCAGAACACCAGGAGAAGCAGAGGTGCTCTTAAGGAAGATGCAAAACACGAGAAAATGAACAGTGCAGAGGATGGAGCCACCAGCGTGTGGCATGTGAGTTCAGGTTGTATCACCTGGACTCTGTTTAGAAAAAAACAAAACGTTTCGACTCTGATCCAAAAGTCATTCTCAATCAGTGAAACAAGTCTGAGAACTCCTGTTTATATCCTACTCTGTGAAAGCCCTGCCCACAGGGCGGGACCTCCTGATAATGGCCCATTGAAACTTAACTGGGATGGGCCTATTGTTCCTTGGCGTTTAACTCCTCACCTTTAGTTATTATCTTGTAACCTTATGTCTGTCGATATCTTTAACGACAGACCCGGTCTCGTCTGCCCTCTCCCTAGATTTAGCTTTCGCTTAACTAATTGTCCCTGACAAAACTCGTCCAGAAGCTTTTAGTGTTAAAACTCGCTCTTGGTCAGTGGGTCAGTGCGCCAGGCTCTTCCTTGACTTTGCAATGGCCTTAGTGTTGACTGACAATCTAACCAGCGTGTGTTCTAACCCTCACCCCAGGCACCTGCTATGCAGCTACGCTTGGACACCACCTCATATGGGCTATTGTGTTGAGTGGAATTATTCACATTTTCAAATGTAATTGTGTCTAAATAGTAAAAGCAGAGACATGAATCTACAGTAGACAGTTCAGTTGAAGCAGCGGCGCTGCAGCTGGAGCGGTGAATGTACGGCGCACACGGACTGAACCAAGTGAACAAAAGGAGGGGTTTGTTCTTTTCAAACATCAAATATCCACATTTTTCAAAACTAAATGCATGGAGACATTGAAGCTAATATGCATATTGAGAAAATGACTTAATTGTATGGTCAAGTCAGTGGGAGAATCGGGGGGGAGACTGTCAGAAAGGGGGGACACCATCAGCCGAGGGGGATATCCCGGCTATACTCACCTGGCATTTGTCTTTCTTTGTTCCGCAATGTGCAGCATCATTTAAATATAATAAAAATGGAACTTAACTGCACATTGTAACCTGGGAAACCAAGCTCAAAATGTAATTCCGGGTGCCCACTGCACGTTTTTTTTCCACTTATAAGATTTATGTAGTCACACTACAAGACGTGATGAATTCAAAGTGGTAAGACAGAACAGAGTCACATTGAGGGATGGTTGAATCGTAGCTACGGCCAAAGTTTGTCCGTGTGAATATCAGGCTCTAGGCTCCAAGGATAGAGTCACCGCAGTTTTACCAGTTAGCGGAGGCTAGCGCAACATGCTAGCTGTGTTTTCCTGTTTGTAAAAGTTAGTAAATGAACAGAAATGATGTAAAAAGGTTCTGTTCACGGCGGAGCTCCTCTGCTGCACTTTGAGGAGCGCTTGTGTTTACGTTTTTGACAAATTGATGGTAGATGCAGCGACAGGAGTCACTCTGTGAGCAAGATTCTAAAATATTCAAACAGTTTGATAGAAATCGCAGCTCGTTTTTGGTTGTACAACAGTTCTAAGTCTTTGTTCCGTCTCACTCAGAGACCTACGACCCATGAGTTTGAGCTACTCAAGATTTTCCACATGATCAAAAATCTTTCATGGCAGACAACCACAAGAGTGCAGTGGACACTTAAGAAACGACTTTAAACGATTTGGACGTACTGGCACTTTTCTGTCTTTCTTCAAACAGACACCTTCCCTGCATTCGTCCTGGCAATTTAGCAAAAATGCAGCGTAATTAAGCCCTGGTAAGGCTTCGTGCGTGAATGGGTCTATACTGATTTACAAATCAAAACTTGTCATATTAATCTCATGTTTGTTTTAACCTGTCACTATAAAGTAAACATTAACTACATCAATTAGAATTATTTCATTTCACCTTTGTTAATTTATGCCGATGTGGAACTTTGTGCCAGTTTTTGTTTCATGTGGATTGGCTCAATTAGAGAGCTGAACCATGAAGCAGGACAGCTGACAGTTAAACAGTGAATTCTACCCTAGAAAGTGGACTGGAAATGCAGTGGCAGATTACTCCTGTGGTGGTTGTGTCCGCATTACACATGAACATACAGTGCATACATACATTGGTATTATGTTTGAAGTACTGTTTATTGATGTGATGATTACGTTTCTTGTTATTTGAGAGTGCTGATTTGGTGTTATAATAAGGCAACAAAGGAAAATAGTTATTTATTTCCAATTTTTTTTTTTAAAAAGGGCAAAATATGACCGCAAATAAATTATCTTTCTTAGGAGTACATTGTGACATGATAACAAATATATTACTTTCTTTAAAAAACATTCAGTCATTGGTGCAAATACAAATATTAATGTTGGCAGAAAAGGCACATATGACAGTGGGACAGTGAGAGTGGCTGTGACACTCCTCAGTTGTCTTCATCATCATCATCAAACACATCAGCTACAGTCCTGGGGAACATTCCACAACACAGGTTAGGTTGGATTACGGCACACTGAGGGTAAGTTTGTATTGGAATGTGGACTTACTTATAAATAGATCCCGTTACTTCATCAAGAAATCCACCTACAACAGAAAGGAATATTGTCAAATGAAGCCATACTTGAGCACCCTGGGGGCCTCTCACATTGTGATGTGAGCAGGATGAAACTATTACATGAAAAAAACATTCCAGACAATGACTTGAGAAAAGTGAGGGGAAGTTTTTCCTACTCAACTACTACTACTACTGCAACTAAGCGTAAAACGTGAATGATTCTGCTGGTGGATGCTCTTACCTGGCTTACAGACGGTTTGGCAGACAGGACACACATGACAGAATCTGCACATCTGTGGAGGACAAAGGTTATTATCTGTATGGGTGAGAGAGAGAGAGAGAGACATAAAACATTCTGAATGACTCACATCACAGTCGTCACAGTGTTCAGACTTGTCTCCTTCCTCACAGGGACACTTGTCACATTTGTCACAGTGCTGAAAGACAAGATAAAGATAGAATGTGACCTTGAGTACTTAATAAGGATGCGATTTACAATGGAAGGTGAGGAAAACTGTTTCAAAAGCAACATTTGAAATAATCACCAACCTCACAGAAGTGGCAGAGGCCACAAACAGAACCTTTATGATAAGCCTCCGTCATCGTCATCACCATCTTCATCGTCATTGTCATCATCATCGTCGTCCTCATTGTCTTCTTCGTTATCATCATCATCATTGTCTAATAGTGATTACAAAATATTACAATACATTTTAGAAAGTGTATCAGAAGAAAGAGTGGCTGCCGTGGTTCTGTTTGTGCGCTCCAAGCCAACATGGACACAATGGTATCAACAACATGGACACGTGTTTATTTAACTTACCATGACTTAATATGGTTAGGATGCAAGCTGGCACATCTGGCTCCTTTTGCCGAATGCCAGGAGCTACTACGAGGGCATGCAGTCAAGAACCAAAGAACATTCTACAGATTGTCTGATTCATTTGGGGAATATAAGACGACTGTAGGTGTGTAGGCTACAGTGACATCACATAACAAATTCATCTTTAGAGACATATGATCATTTGATTTATTTAAAGAATGAAAGTAGGGTTAATTACATAGACAGTAGTAATAGTATTTTCCATACACAGATGTTAACAACAAAGTCAGAAGAGGATTAAAAATCTTTCAACTCTTCAGATTTCTCATAATAGAGATGTTTCTCTCTTTTCCCAAACACTCGCCCAATAATTAGCTGAAGAATGAGCAAGAAAATAATTATGACATTTATAAATAACTCATGCAAGCTTCCCAAATACTTATTGGGTCAAGATGGCGCCAGATTTGGACTAATAGGGCAATGCATACCACTCATTCAGTTTCATTTACATATGCAAACAAGATCAACAAAAGATAGAAGATATCAAATGATTATGCCATTAAAACGTAATATTACAAGTTTTAAATGGAAATCATTTATATATATTAACATAGATATTTAACAGGTATTTTTATTCTTTATTTTTTTAACTGTATACATTCAACATGTTCACATTTCTGCACCAAAGCTTCACAGAGAAAGAAAGACATCGAGAGATATGGAAAAAGAGAGAAACAGTGCATCTTATCTAAAATTTGACAAAGTAAATTTGGTTGCCCTCCTCCACCTCTTCACGTGTTAAACTGTTGCCGCAAAATCCCTTACCCCCTCCTTATCTCTTACTGTCTCTCTTTCGTTTCTTTCTTTCTCTGTAAGTTCACAATAGACACAAATACATGTCAGTTTGATCCAAAACAAACGAGAAAGGAAGATCTTACTAGATGAACCATTCTTTCAAACGAAACACAAATCAAAAGATCTCAGACTAGTGACCCCCATTTCAATCAGGCTTGGTTTGTGTGAAATCGTTTTTGCTCTTTCTCTCCCTCTGATCATTGCTTCTGCAGTCCCAAAGTTCAAATCTAGTGAACTGTTTGAAGGACTTCGGACAGTTGAACTTCAGATGGGCCAGTTCAATTTTCCTTGAGTGCTCATAATTCTAGTTAACAGGGAAAGAACACAGTGTCAGAGACAGCAAGGGAAATGGACAGCTGGAAAGGGGTGAAGGAGGGAACTGAACTAAACTCAAAATATGACGAGGTTGTAATATTAACAAGAGGGGAGTGGCTAATGTTTTCTAAGCTCCTCCCCTTTCGCATACTGTCCTGTACGTGCACACTTGAACCCTAAGCAATATAATGTCATATACAATATCATGATGTGACCCCAAAATGCACTCGTGTCAATCACTGCAACATACTTTAATAGCAGTGTGCAAAGTGAGGAAACTGTTGGCAAATGCACTTCTAAAAAGCAAGATTTTACCACAATTTACTCACCTTCATGATCATCATCATCATCATCATCGTCATCATCGTCATCATCGTCATCATCGTCGTCATCGTCGTCGTCATCGTCGTCGTCGTCATCATCGTCATCATCGTCGTCATCGTCGTCATCGTCGTCATCATCGTCGTCATCATCGTCGTCATCATCGTCGTCATCGTTCCATCGTCCGTATCTGTCGTCATTCGCATCACTCATCATGTCGTCATCACTCGTCGTCTCGTCGCATTCCAATGTGTCGTCGTCGTCGTCGTCACGTCATCGTCATCAGCCATCAGGCCTTCCTCAAACTGAGAATGGCAATCCTTGAGCTTTTACAGAGGGATACGCAGAGTAGGAGTATGAAAAGAGCACAGTAACGCTAAGTAAATAAGCGACCAAATAAAACTTCTCAACGATTTTGCCATATGACTCTGGCAGAGGCCAACGACAACAGGTCAATTAACCTTAGGAAGTAAAACTGGAATCACTGCAGAAGTCCAGCATGCCAGGTTTGGCTTACCCATCCTCCACGCGTACTCAAAGTTAAACCCACTCACACCACACAAATGCTCTGACAAGACTGCACCAGTCCGGGAATGGGCCAACTATAACAGGCATTTGAAGCAAAAAGAACATAGGCCCGCTACAGAAGAAATTATTCAAGAAAAATATCTGCACTTGTTCCCAACTTCCTCGGTAGAAATGATCTCTAGATAAGCAGGTGTCCTCTGTTATTTCCTGAGTCAGATCACATCAAACCCGGACGTCTTACAGTCCTGTACAGGGCAAGTTGTTTGAGTTAGGACTGCAATAAAAGCGGAACGAATGAGCCGGCAGGTAACTGGTCACATGGTGTAGAGGACAGACAGGCACTTACATATGAGAGCGACAAAAAAAGAAGCAAGACCTATGGACGTAGTTTGAGATGAAGGGGTCTGATTGAGGTGACAGGGGCAAATGCTTGTAGGCCTTCAGTATCTGTGAGCGAAGTTAGAGCCACTGAGGTGGGGAAGTGATTCAAGGCAAGTAGAAGGGATAAACTTTCAATCATTCCAAAGTGAAAGATCTAAGTTAACAATAAATGTAAAAGCACAGCACAACACGTTGTGATAGTAAGAGTAAGTAAAGGAAGCTTGAGATGAGTAAAATGTACTACTTTCTACAAGTTGTTATCGACATGACTTTGTACAGACCATACTCTACTTCACAGCGGTCATTTGGCCCTTTCCAGTACAAACATTACGACCAACAAGATGGTATAGCACCCGTCACCACTGAGTGGGTATCTCCAGGCTCCTTTTAAAAAAAAATATATATATATATATATATATATATATATATATATATATATATACAGTGCACAACTTTAAGAATGCTCATTCCAGTTAGATATGAATATCTATTGAGTCCTTTGCATCAGTTCATGCCTACACTTAAGAAAGCCACACTTTGTCAAAGCCCTGACAATGCTGCTTATTAACATTACTACGCCATAATATGCAGACACAGCCCAAGCTTAAATGTATACACCAAGCTCAAAGTCTATCTCACTCATCCACTTATCCATCCCTCCCCCAATTCCATGTCCCTAAAATAGGTTGATTTGTATGGGGAGGAGTCGACAAGCACACTATTTAAAAATCACACACTGTCAGAGTCAGTGTAATGTGAGCCCGCTTGCTCGGCCTGTGGAGAGCGGCGCAGTAATCTACACCCATTCTGAATCTTACCTAAACATGCATGAAGGAAGGAGGTCAATCGTTGTCATACCAAGACCAAACTTCACCCAAAATCCCCTACTGATATGTATATATATATCACACATTCACACACACACACACACACACACACACTTTTTTTAATCACAACAGTGCATGTTAATGAGAGGCATAACATGTAAACATACCAGATTGCAACCATGGGGGCTACATGTTTTCACTCGCAATAATAAACCAGCATATTTATATAAACCCTGGAGCCAAGGCGAGTGAAGTGTCTGGCCCAAGGACCCAACAGCAGTAGGCACTGACCTTCAGATAGAACCAGCAATCTTTGGGTTGGTGGCTCTCCCACTAACCCATCGCTGCCCTTTAATGCATTTTTATTTAAAGAAAAAAATGTATTATTGGTCAAAAATGTGCATCGGATATGTCCTAGTTTAGTTGATTTTTAGGGTGTCACATACTGATCGAATGAGGTTGCTGAATATTAACACTGCAGCGGGGCAAGACCAGTGGTTGTGTTTAGTTGATGGCGTGTAGGATAAAATGAGAGCACGGGAGAGCACAAGATGAAGACTGCAAAGTAGCTGAAAGTGGAGATGAGCTCAGACATGCCAAAGACATAGCTTCTCTCAGCTTAGACAACTGACTCTGCCTGCTAGCCCACCTAACCTATTTAAACTGTCCCATTCATTCATTTTCTTTGGGGGCTTTCAGTGTTTTCTCTTGTCTTTAGTTTGCAAGAAGATATATCTACAGAACAGGATATTTTAGTACAGAAAAATATCTTAATAGAGAGATGAACTGATTTTACACTTGGGGTGCTATGAGGTGAGCGCGAATAGTGCTAGTGCTCCTCCACTGACTTATTTATCAGCTACATATGACATTCCTGACCGAGATTCATTTACCTCCCTGAAAGTGATCCAGCCCAAACTCTCTCCATGTATGGACTGTCTAAAGTAGGAAGTCCTCTACAATGATTTAGTTACCTAAGACAACTGGAGCATGTGTGGAAGTAGGATATACATTAGGAAAACACTCCACCTGTTTCCGTTTAAAATATTAAACTTAATTATTTGAACCCTATTGCAAGTCAGGCATGGTCCTAGCTGACTGGATTCACGCTGCTATAGATTTCTTCCATAGGTCTAAGTTTTCCAGAGTGGGGAATGAGATGGCGATCGCAAGAAAATGATAATATACCAACATGTATTTTTCAATAAAACCTGATCAGACCAATCAAGTAGACAGAGCTTGTGTGAAGGAAATAAAAACCTGGATGACACTTGACTATCTGCTTCTTAACCCTGAAATCGAGGTAATTGTATTAGGCCCTAAACATCTACGAGATGCTTTATCTGAACAGATCACGTCAGTGTAGCCTCCATTTCTACATGTCGGTGTAATCCCTCATTCGTCCAGGAGGGCTCCATTGTAGAAAAAGCTTCAGTTGTAGTCATCTGGACTCTGTTTTAGAAAAAACTAAAAGTTTCGACTCTCATCCAAGAGTCATTCTCAATCTGTGAAACAAGTCAGAAAACTCAGGTTTATATCCTACTCTGTGAAAGCCCTGCCCACAGGGCGGGACCTCCTGATAATGGGCCATTGAAAGTAACTGAGATGGGCCTATTGTAAGCTGACTTTCGCGCCCTCCTCTCTGTGTACCTGATTAGCATCAGAATACCCCGGGCGTCTCCAGGGTTTCAGCAAATCATTATAATTTTTTATATCGGTCACTCAAAAGCACAGTTAAATAAAACTGTTTTTAGCCTAGATTTAAACACTGCCAGTGTGCGGGCCTGTTTTTCATCCTCAAAAAGACTCTGGCACCTGCATGAAGTCTCTTCTCTGAGCCACAGGGGGCAGTGCAGAGACCTGAGCACAGGACTAATGTGATCGTACTTCCTGGTTCTAGTCAGGACCCGAGCAGCAGCGTTCTGGATGTTTACTGCCAGCTGTTTTACAGCTCGTTTGGAGAGGCCAGTGAGCAGGCCGTTACAGTAGTCTAATCTACTAGAGTAAACGCATGATAAGTCTCTCCAGGTCTGGTTTAGACACTATACTTTTGATTTTGGCAACGTTTTTTAGATGGTAAAAAGCTGCTGATATTGATTTGACATGGCTGTTAAAATTCATTTGATGATTTCAGTCTTGTCTGAGTTCAGCTGAGAGAAAGTTGTTTTGCATCCACACACTGATCTGTTGGATGCAGTGACAGAGTGAATCCACTGGTCCATATTCACCTGCCGTCAGTGAAACATAGATCTGAGTGTCGTCTGCATCATTGTGATAGGACACATTTTCGTTCCATATTAACAGACCCAATGGCAGCATATACATGTTGAGTAGAAGGGGTCCAGTGATTGACCCTTTGGGCACTCCCACAGGTCAAGCAATGCAGGTCTGAGCCAGTTGATGCCCACCCAGTCCTCTAGTCTCTGCAAAAGGATCCCATGATCGACAGCGTCAAAAGCAGCATTCAGAATCAGAATCAGAAAGGGTTTATTGCCATTGTTCAGATGACAAAAATTCACAAACATAGGAACTTGTCTCGGCCTTAAGGTGCAACACAAAACACTGAGCAATAATAAAACAACATATATTCAAACAAAAAGAGCATGCATTAAGAAACAAAATTACTATAAAATAAAAAAATAGGCATTACTATGTACACAAGAGTTACAGTTACATTTACAGTTGTAGTGCAGAAAGTGACAGTGCAGTGAGTGATGAAGAGTTGTAGTTAAAGTGACAGTGTTTAGAAGTGTTCATGAGTCCAAGGGCAGAGGGAAAGAAACTGTTCTTGTGGCGGGAGGTTCTGGTCCGGATGAACCGTAGCCTCCTGCCTGAGGGAGTGGTGTCAAAATAGTCCATGTCCAGGTGAGAAGGGTCGGCTGTGATCCGACCTGCTCGTCCAGAGCCCTGGAGACGTACAGGTCCTGCAGAGATGGAAAGTCTGTGGCCGATCACCTTCTCAGCAGAACGCACGATGCGCTGTAGTCTCCGTTTGTCCCTGGCTGTGGCTCCAGCAGAGGGCCTGTAGTCTCTGTTTGTCCCTGGCTGTGGCTCCAGCAGAGGGCGCTGTAGTCTCTGGTTGTCCCTGGCTGTGGCTCCAGCAGAGGGCGCTGTAGTCTCTTTTGTCCCTGGCTGTGTGGCTCCAGCAGAGGCGCTTGTAGTCTCTGTTTGTCCCTGGCTGTGGCTCCAGCAGAGGGCGCTGTAGTCTCTGTTTGTCCCTGGCTGTGGCTCCAGCGTACCACACTGGTGATGGAGGAGAGTGGAGGATGGACTCAATGATGGCCGTGTTAAAACTGCACCATCATCTGCACTGGCAGCTTGGCTTTCCTCAGCTGCCGCAGGAAGTACATCCTCTGCTGGGCCTTCTTGATGAGGAGGCTGATGGTGGGCTCCCACTTGAGGTCCTGGGTGATGGTGGTGCCCAGGAAGCGGTGAGTCCACGGTGGTGATGGGGGAGTCTGTCATGATGAGGGGGGGCTGGGGGGCTGTGGCTTTCCTGAAGTCCACAATCATCTCCACTGTCTTCTGGGCGTTGAACTCCAGGTTGTTCCTGCTGCACCAGGACCCCAGCCGGTCCACCTCCCTCCTGTAGACAGACTCATCCCCGTCTGAGATGAGCCTGATGAGGGTGGTGTCGTCCGCAAACTTGATCAGTTTTACGGAGTCGTGGCTGGAGGTGCAGCAGTTTGTGTACAGGGAGAAGAGCAGAGGAGAAGGTACACAGCGGTGAAGGACTTGAGGTGGGGCAAGACCAGGCGTTCAAATGACTTCATGACTACAGACGTCAGCGCCACAGGCCTGTAGTCCTTGAGTCCAGTGATCCGGGGCTTCTTGGGGACAGGGACAATGATGGCAGACTTGAAGCAGGCTGGGTGCCACTGGTGCACCGCTGAGGCGGAGCAACATAATTCAGATAATACGGATGAGTTGAGCAGAGGTGATGAAACTGCATGTGAAAAATGAGGCTATGAATAGCAAAATTCTGGATTTGTAGTCCAAGTCCAGCAGAAACAATCTTATTTTTGTTATTTTGTGAAAAAAAAATTAACATTTAAAGTGATACCACGTAAGATTTCCAGACTTGCGCCTCTAGAGGCGCACGGCACCGTCGCAAAATGTAAATAGGCTAATACTGCGTGGTGTACGTGTGTTTCAATCATCGTTTCAATACTTTAGTTTACCTATGGCTACTGGTGGAGGTTCACGAGAAAAGATAAAGATTTACATCAAAAAAATCGGGAAAGAAAATACAATGGCCGACTATCAGGTTCAATCATTTTTTGTTTATGTTAATTATCATCAACATTATTATATAGCATTCTACTATTTAGTTTGTCTTGTCCCAATAGCTAGTAGAAGTTTGTATCATAGTTCCTTATTTGCAGTTTCTTGTACATTTTGTCAGGGCATGTTGTGATAGTAATCAAATAACTAACTGCTAATAAGCATGAATGATAGTGGTCAATAGCATTTATAGCCAAAATCAGTCTTTATTTTGCACAAAAATGACCATCACAAGTTTAACTTCTAAATGGTTAGATGTTATCCAGTACTTGCAGTAGGCTTATAAGTCGGTAAATAATGAGTTTTAATTTTTATTTGTGTTTATGTTATGTAATTTCTATTTTCAGTCATCATTCTTATCTTCATCGTCTGAAGAGTCACCTCCAGATAGATAGATAGAGAGAGAGGTAGGGGAAGAGGGGAGAGGGGGAAGGTGTGAACTTGGACTGCCCAAGGAGGGTGCAGCCCAAGTGTATTGATAAAAGTAATTTACAGTGGTATACACCCCAATCATTTATGAGGCATGAAACATGAAACTATATTTCAAAAAAAATAATAATAATCATAAGAGCCTCAAAATATGCATTTAGTTCCCTGTGAGTGCTGCACCCCTTGTCTTGTGTCTTGCCACAAACTAAATAATAAATAAACCAACCAAATAAGACAATGAAATTGACCAAATGGGATAGCCTGGATAATATATATATATATTGTTTAAATGAATATGAATAAAAGACAACAGAGGACCTCACAACTCATGCGGTGTTAAAAGCCAGAGAATAAAAGTGGGCCTTAAGACCAGACTTAAAACACTCCACTGTGGGGGCCATCCGGATGTGAAGAGGCAGAGAGTTCCAGTTTGGGGCCACAGAAAAGGCCCTGTCCCCTTTGGTTTTAAGTCTCACCCTAGATACCACGAGCTGGAGCCTGTCCTTGGACCTCTGAGTGCATGCAGGGGCTAACAGGTCCAACTCAGCTGCCGACAGCCAGATTTGCGCCGGAAAACAAAGCTCCGTCCCCAAAATAGGTGGACAGAGTTCGTTCTTGTCGAAGGGAGAAGGGAACTTCACCTAACACCAATTTGCCCATATGGTTCATGAAATTAAAAATGAAATGCTTTGTGACATGGCGGCACTGAGAGCGGTAATGGCATTCATATGGCAAGGGGGAAAAAAAAACTGTATCAGATTGAAAAATGTACAGTTATCAAAAGAAAAAGGAGGCTGGGGTTTACCTGGTTTAAAAAATTATTTAGTTTCAGCTCAGATCAGAGCCTTGCTGTGCTGGTGTGACCCAGAATATGAAGCTCAATGAAGGAATATTGAGATTAATGTTGTGCCGGGGGTTCCTGTGCAGGCCTTACTGGCAGATGACAGACGGTTGAGTCATTTGGGGGAGGTGGAGAACCCCCTGGGTGAAGTCTGTTCTTACAACATGGAAGGATCAAAACATACAAACTAAACAAAGATGTTAAAATCTTAAATTGGTTGTCTTATGATCAAAATGTCACAGCTAACAGCACAGACTCAAGATTTAAAGTCTGGACAACTAAAGGTATAAAGGTCTTTTACCAGATTGTAAAGGAGAATCATCTGAAGAGCTTTGATGAGTTGAAAGAATCCTTTGGCTTTGAGAAACAGGACTTTTATAGGTATTTACAAATAAGGAGTTATTACAACCAAGAAATCAAAAAGAATGATGACCATCATAGCCTTTTGACTGAAATATTTATTAAGGCATATAAATCTGAACTTTCAATGGGATTAATATCTAAATTGTACAAATGTATAAACAATTTGGGCACTCACTCTCCTGATTACATGAAGGGTAAATGGGAAAGAGAGGGTCACTTTGTTCTGGCTGATGAAGAGTGGGAAAGTATATGTACATCTCAGTGGAAAACCACAAAGTCGCATGTTTGGAGCGAATTCTGTTGGAAAAATGTGTCTTGCTTCTTTTCTAACTCCATGTCAAATTGGCCATTACTCACAGGGAAATGCAGACTGTTGGAGAGGCTGTGGCAGCCAAGAGACAAATGTGTTTTGGGAGTGTCCTGTTGTTCACAAATTTTGGACTGAGGACAATTTATGACATTACCATCCCAATGGACTGCAGAACTATGTAGGACTCAGGACTCCTGCCATGGACACAACCAGCAGTTATCTCTGGAGCATCCTCCTGGCAGCAGCAAAAAAAGCTGTTACAAACAAAGATATTACGCAAAATGTACCGACGCTCAAAGACTTGACTGACATCAATTTAATTAATTTTAATTTTGTAACGCCCAAAATCACAACAGCAGTTGCCTCGAGGGGCCACAGTGGAAAAAAACAGAATAAAAGCAGAATAAAAACAGATTATAATGGACATTCGACAAATCACATTCGGCGTAAATTTGAAAAATTGACAAATTTGACAGACTGTGGTCAAAGTGGGACATTTATTTGGGTTCAGTTGTTTTTTAATTCTTATTTATATGTGGGATGTCTTTTGATTTGTGTTTATTGTTCTCTCTCTGGTCGTGTTTTGTATATATTTTTGTTCATTGTTTTTTAAAATTGAAAAATAAAAACATTTTAATTAATAAAAAAAACAACTAGAATAACAGCAGAATCAGCAACATTAATTGATAATATATTTACAAATGAAATTGGTAAAATTGATGGAGGTCTTTTAATAACTGATATTAGTGATCATCTTCCTGTTTTTGCAATTCTCCAAATGTATTTAGAAAACCATGTGATCAGAGTAGTTACACAAGAACAGTGAGACATAGAACACCTGAAGCAATTGAGACATTGAAAATGAATTAAGTAGACATAACTGGGATGAGTATGTTATGAAAATCCTAATGAAGCATATGAA
The DNA here is from genome assembly GCA_015082035.1 of Chaenogobius annularis. NCBI lineage: Eukaryota > Metazoa > Chordata > Actinopteri > Gobiiformes > Gobiidae > Chaenogobius > Chaenogobius annularis. Next base: position 26,667 of record BJKM01001206.1, on the reverse strand, counting down.
CTTTTTTAGCAGAATTATTTGATATTTACAATCATTGTTGTCCACTTAAGACGATAATTTGTAAAAGCAAGATGTTGAAACCTTGGTTTACCAAAGGAATAATTAAGGCTTGCAGAAAGAAAAATCAATTATATAGGAAATTCCTAAATCCAGAACGCAAGTTTCTGAAACAAATACAAAGAATATAAGAATAAATTGGTTAATATAATCAGAGATTCTAAGAAAGAATATATTCAAAATTATTAATGCAACATAGACAAAATATCCAGGGAACATGGAAAATAATGAATGGTTTGATACATAAGAAAACATGATAATAATAATGGATATCCCAATTATTTGAATAAAGACAATGACAAAATAAGTCATATTAAAGAAATAGTTAATGAGTTTAATGATTATTTTGTAAATATAGGCCATAAATTGGCAACAAAAATTTTGCCCCTCAAAACAATGAAATTAAGATTGGGGTCACGCATGAAGGTTATATTCATTTTTTTTTAAACCCAACAAATGAAAATGAAGTATTGAAAATTGTGAAGAGCTGTAAAAACAAAAAATCAACTGATAATAATGGGTTTGATATGTATATAGTCAAAAATATCATTGAATACATTGTCCACCCATTTACTTTTATCTATAATCAATCTTTTAAAACAGGGATTGTTCCAAACCAAATGAAAATAGCAAAAGTTATTCCCTTGCACAAAGGCGGTGACAAACATCTTGACTTGTAATTATCGACCCATTTCTTACTTTCCTAATTTTCAAAAATATTAGAGAAATTGTTTGTTAAAAGATTAGATAATTATGTTGAAGTAAACCAATATATAAATGAGCATCAGTTTGGTTTAGAGCGCACAGGTCCACAACAATGGCAGTTGTTAATCTGGTTGAAAATATTTCCCAATCATTAGATAAAAAACTCCATACAATAGGTTTATTTTTAGATTTACAGAAAGCATTTGATACTATTGACCACACAATCTTATTACAAAAATTGGAAAAATATGGTTTTAGGGGAAAAGTAAATTCTTGGTTAAAAAATTACTTATCAGATAGATTCCAATATGTTCATCTAAAAGGAGTAGAGTCTAGTTGGCAGAGAATTAGTTGTGGGTGCCACAAGGCTCGGTTTTGGGCCCGAAATTATTTTTATCATATATAAATGATATTCATAAAGCATCTGATGTTCTTTAGTTTTGTCTTGTTTGCAGACGATACCACAGTTTACTGCTCTGGTCAAAATCTTAATGAGCTGGTGAAGGTGATGGAGAGAGAACTACATAAGCTAAACAATTGGTTTGCTTTGAATAAATTATCATTGAATTTGAACAAAACAAAATTTATGGTGTTCAGTAACAAACATCTAGAGAATGATATAAAGATTAAAATAAATAGCTATGAAATTGAAAGAGTCAGTTTATATTAAGTTTCTTGGAGTGATCATCGATAGCAAAATGACTTGGAAAGCACATATTACAAAATGTACAGAAGAAAATATCAAAGACTACTGCAATCTTATACAAATTACAGTATATTTTGAACAAAAATGCTTTATATTTACTTTATACTTCTCTCATAACACCATACTTGACATATGGTATTGAAATTTGGGGAAACACATACAAAACTAGAACGAAACCAATTTTCATACTACAAAAAAAGGTTATTAGATTGATCAATTATGCACCTTATAATTCGCCTAGTAACCCATTGTTCATGCAATCAAAGCTTTTAAAGTTCTATGATTTGGTAGATCTGTATACTTCTTAAGTTTATGTATTTAGTCAATTATAATCAAATCCCTTTATCATTGAAGACAAAGTTTACCCAGAGAGAAAGTAAATATAATTTAAGGGGAACGTGTATGTTTGACAGACCTTATGTGAGAACGACGTTGAGGGAACATTGTTTATCAAGTAAAGGAGTTATATTATGGAACAGTTGTTGCGATGAATTAAAAAAAGCCACTTCTTTATTTCAGTTTAAAAGTATCTTTAAGAAAATAATCCTAGAAAAAATATTAGCAGAATAAAAAATGCATTTTGTTTTTGGAAAATGTGAGTGCTTGTAGATGATACTTGGGAGCGTCCTGTCCAGTATTTTGTAGTTTTTGTTGATGAATTGTCCGGTGGTGTACCACAATATGACAAATGTCCACCAACGTGAGAGTTGGGAGGAAGGGTAGGCATTAATAAGCCTTGGCTTCTGCCTACACCTGGTCAAATAACATATTTGTTGTTTTGTTGTACTTGGATGTAGAGCACTTTTTGTTTTTTTGTTTTTGACCAAACAACAATAAAAAAAAAGAAATAATCGAAATTTGTTTAGCACTTTAAATAAATATGGCCAGCTGACACAATCAAAAGCCTTCTCAGCGTCCAAACTAATTATTACGGCTTGATGTTTTTGTATTTGGCTCATTATGTATAAGGATCGTCTTATGTTGTCTTGTGTTTGTCGTTTGGTAATAAATCCTGTCTGATCATTATGGATTCATTTTGGGAGTATTTGTTCCATTCTTTTGGACATAATTGAGGTGCATAAATGATTGTCCACATTCAGAGTGGATCCATGAGGCACAATCCAATCGGTCTTTCCCTTCTTTTGGTATCAGTGATATGATGGCCTCTTTCCAACTCTGAGGGATCTGAGACTGAGATCTGAGATCACTCCAAAAGGAAAGGTGTAAGTGTGTCTTTTAAAGCTTTATACCACTGAGGTGAACCCATCGCTCTCCGGAGATTTATTATTCTTTAATCTTTTGATTCCGCTTTGTATTTCCAAAACTGTAATTTCAGCTCCTAATTTTTTTATTTTGTCCTTTTGACATAACAGTCAAATTGAGGGTGTCCAGAAAGGAATCTATATTGTCTTCTTTGCCTGGAATTTTTGAAAAAAAGTTGTTGATAGAAGGATTCAAATGTTGATTTTGAATTTGGTATTTCGAATTATGGTCTATGTGGGCAGGGCTTTCACAGAGTAGAATATAAACAGTTCTCAGACTTGTTTCGCTGATTGAGAATGACTCTTGGATGATGATAATCAGACTTTATGCTCTATGGTGGCTCTTTGCTTTGGGACATAAACTCTCTGTCTTGTTGCATTCACTAATTTGAGTGCCGAATGTGGGAGATTGGATTTGTGGGGAAAATGAAAAATGTTTTTGTTGGGATTGGAGCCAAGAGTGGCGTAGAGTTTCCAGGGGACGTTTCATTAGGAATGGGCTTCCCCCAAATTTTTGATCATGTTCATGATCGGGTCTTGGGTTCGGTGCATCGTTTTTACCTTGAACCCTTCTGTTATTCTTCTGTTTCATGTTTTTGTGGTTCCTGTGTTTGTTTGTTATGTTTGACCAGAGATTTTGGAGCCAATTGAAAATTAGTGATTGCAAAATCAATGCAATTAACCCAACGGCAAAAATAAATAAATGGGAAAGAGGGGGTATTTTTGTTTTGACTGATAAAGAATGGGAGAATATATGTAAATCCAGGTGGAAAACCATGGGCTCACATGTTTGGCGGGAATTCTGTTGGAGAAATTGGGCTTGCTGGGAGGTGGGCCATTTCCATGTGTTTTGGGACTGTCCTGTTGCTCGGAGGTGTTGGTCGGATGAGTGCATTATGGAGATAAGTCTGTTATCTTAAGAGCAGGACCACACCCCTTTCACGCCCCTTCCTGCAGCTACACTATTTAAGCCTCCAGTTAACACCAACCTGTGTTTCGTGACTTCATGCAGACACTCCACGGTGGTGGAAGCCCATGCTTGAATGCGCACTTGTTCCTTATCGTTCAATGGATCAGCTCGACCTCGTTCCCTCCGATGCATCGCCCGACCCAGGCCTCACCTCGCCCAGCACAGGAGAGCCATACTGGGCCAGCCTCCACCGGTCCCGTCATTCCAGCCGTTCTCCCAGGTGCAGCTCTCGCTTACAATTCAATTCAATTCAATTCAATTTATTTTTGGAACACTCAAAATCACAACAGAAGTTGCCTCGAGGGACTACAGTGGAAAAAACGGAATAAAAACAGAATAAACATTGTTCATAGGGACTTGGTAATGTCCCAGCGTCCTGTGTCCTGAGACAGATGTCCCAAGCTCCCCTGTCCTTAGACCCTCCTTCTCGACCAGGAAAAACTACCAAACCTCTTTGAGAAAAAGTAGAAACCTGTAGGAGTTCCACAGTGAAGGAGAGATCCGACTCCCTCGGACGGACAGGCGGACGCGCCTCAATTTGCAGATACACGGTGGAGCTAGACCCACTCAGGAGGAGAAGCAATTCTTCGAGGCCGATGAAGAACCCGTTCATATGGAGTAGAGACCGTTTCTCCAGGCAGTTGAGGAGCATCTGGATCCACAGGTCCTCGATGTGCCTGCTCCACTCCCGTCAAGGAAGTGGGGGAAAAAAGAAGGAAAAGCGATGAACAGATTACAAGTGAAATTAAATATTAAATATTGTTTAATAGAAAAGTAGTAAGAAGCAGAGGATGGCTTAAGGCCGTTATCTCCTTTTCTATCTCCTTCTACCACTTCGTCTCACTCAGACCTGTCCGGTAGCTCACTCTCCGGGCTCCATCCACGCTCCAAGGCCAGGCTCCAGTCAGCAGACCGGCGTCTTGCCACGGATCACCCCCTGCAAGTTCTGGATTCAGATCCTCCTGAGCCTCCTTATCATGCGCACTCGTCGTTCCTCTCTACATTTGACCTCGTGGGCGCACTGTCAACAAACCTCGTTGTACAAACTTCTCTTTGACTAGCTCGATTGGCCTGCTCACTTTCGTTCCTGCCGCCTTCCTCCACGTCCAGGAAGCGGAGTGCTCTTCGCCCCGCCCACCCCTGCGAACCGCAGCGGCTCCTCCAAAAGAGCGAGTTTTCGTCACCGTCTTGCTTGGGTTGCCCATCATCTCTTCCCCAAAGCACGTCTCCGGAGCACCAGGTGTTGCTACCAGACCTGATCACTCCTTTCAAGTAAAGCTTTCAGTTATTTGCTAGCCCCTCTGGTTTCCCAATTCTGCCCCTCCTCAACCACCAGTTTACTTGATCTTTTCTCCTCCGACAATGAATTGCTATGTCCCAGCCCCCCTCCTTTCTCTCTCCCCTCATCCCTCTCCCATTTCTCTCCACCCTCTTCTATCTCCAGTTTACTAGATATTTTTCCCTCAACATTTTTCCACTCCTGGAACATCTCCCGATGCTCCATCCCATCTACTTTGAGGAGACAACAATTCTTCATAAAGGGTTCGAGCCTCCAACCAGACTTCTCATTCAGCTTTGCCTCAGTAGTACCCATTCCAGTTCCAACGTCTGGCACCCTGGATTCTCCCCCGACCTCGCAACTGCCCCACCCCCCGAGCCTTCTCCATTGCTGGCTGGCCTCAGGCTAATCCTAGGCCCCGCCCACCAGTCCATCATTGTCCCCCTACCGGATTACGTCCACCAACACAGTGAATGGTTCTTCATCTGTCTCGGAGAGCTGGTTCTCCTCCTGAGTGATTCCAGCCCCAGTCTAGCTGCAAACTCAAACTCGTTCGCCTGTCTGTCCGAGATGGTTCACCACGGAACTCCTCGAGGTTTCTACTTTTTCCCAAAGTGGTTTGGTAGTTTTCCTTGCCGAGAAGGAGGGTCTAAGGACAGAGGACCTGACACATGCTAGCTTCATTGCGTCGACTCATGCCACGTAATACCGTGATGCCGCTGCCGGGCACCGAGATGCCCCCTCCAGAAACGCTGGGCACGGAGATGGCACCGAGATGCCCCCTCCAGAGACGCCGCCGGGCATCAAGAGTCCAACGCCGGGCACCCTGTTGCCGCCGTCGGGCACCGCGATGCCCCCGCAGGAGATGCCGCCACCGCCGGGCACCCTGTTGCCGGGCAGCAGGATGCCCCCTCCAGCACCGCCACCGGGCAACGGGACACCGCCTCCAGAGCAGCCAGTCTTTTTACGTTCTGGATGTTTCCATGCACCAACCCAAAGCTAAACTGGAGTTCTCTTGGGAACTTCTCCTCGTGCTCCAAACAGCAACTCTTTGGTCACCTCAACTTCACCATGCAGATCATTCCCCAGGGGCAAGCCCTTCATCTCCCAACTCCCGACCATAACGTCTTCCGTTCAATCCCTCCACAGCAATGCGATTCCCATCCAGTCCATCAAGTTGGTGCTCCACTTGATATGCTGTTCCATCACCCGACGATTTTGGGCAGATTTTGTGACTTTAAGGCAGGTGGTTTTCCACCCCCCGGCTTATGAGCTCCTCCACATCTGTGAGCTTGCATGTCTTCAGCTGCCTTATTTTAGATCAATCCAGTCAGGATCGCCGCCCTCCTATTGGGCCATCTATGTTCGTGGCTATCCGGTCCGATAACCCCGCAGTTATCGACATCATCAACAAATGCATTCAGAACATTGGTTCCCAAAGCAGAACCGTTATTGACCCCAGTTCCTCCATTCTCAGCTACCACGTTCCACACTTGAGCCCCGCTCCGGCTGACCTAATATTCCTACTAGGCCAGCTGGTACAGCTTTCACTCATTCCAAAATGGCTTCAACCTGCCTTTCCCTACTCTTCCTCACCTGTTACATCCTGTTCACCTTTGACTACCAGTCTCTAGTTACCCTACATAAAGCCTACCCGTGCAAACCCACATCATTAGGCTGCTCTTAGGCTCAGTGATCTCCGGTTGCGAAGAGGCCAAACGATGGTTGTCAAAGGCTTGGACCAGCATGTTCCTTTTGGCCTTCTTTGATTCCCTCAGCCTCTCAGAGGTTGCCCTGTCCACAACCGTTCTCCTCTCCCCTGCATCAAGGACCTTCAACCTTCAACGCCAAGTCTTCCCCTCAACGAGCAAGATCATCAGTGGTAGTTCAAGCACGATTTACCTGTTCAAGCTAAACTCCGTTCCGAGCTGCTTCGCAATCTTCTAGGACTTTTCGTATCAATTGTCATGCGGCGCCTCCCCCAGGACTCGTTCCTCACTCCAGGCCAGATTGCATCAGGTTCCAGTTCACTTCTTACTTCCAGTCGATCCTCGCCTGGTACCCACAGTTCCAACTGGACATTCTTCCAGCGTCCGCGCTGCTACATCTGCCTCCAGTCAAAGAGTTGCCGACTGCCTCAAATTAAATCATGGAATACAGGTCCTCCATGGCCTTCAAGGTTTTACACCCACCATAGTTCCTGTAGTTCCGGACTTCCGGTTGAGTGAACGCTGGCGCGCTTTTGCTGCCGCTGCTCGCCGGCTAAAATACTTCACAGTTTAACAGTACAGGATCGAGTGACTGACTTGTGGCTAAAGAACTTTGAAATACCCACTTGTGGCTAAAGAACTTTGAAAATATATCTACATTCCTATCCCACTGTCAGTCGCATTTTCATCCGTTCTTCATCTGCTTGCCTGTTTCGGACCCCATCTGCAGCCGCCTCCTGTCACTATCTCCTGTTCCCCGCCAGAGAAACGATGTGGATTTACAAAACACTACAATGGATTCCACTCACCTTGCTCCTTTTAAACCTTTTCCACTCCCCAACCAAAGCACTTCTCCATTATTCTGTTGTTGAACTGCTAAAACTTCGGCATATCATCTCCACTCTTCAGCCAACATCCGGGTTCTCTGTCCCCTCCGACATCGCCTACCTGCCCCGTCAAAGATACACTCATCGTGGATCCCGCCGTAAATTCCAGTTCAATGACTCTCATTCAATAAAATCCTTCTGGTCTACAACTCGCCGTCGCTCCCATAATCCTGGTCGGGAAGTTGACCACGGTGTGTTCTCCAGCCTCTCCCGCTCGGCTCCACCGGCTCGCTCCACCAACTCCACCTCCGCTTCGGTCTCCTGAATGTCCGCTCACTAAACGGCAAGGCGCAGATGATCCGGGACCTCCTCGTCGACCGTGGGCTTGACGCACTCAACGAGTCCGCTCCAGCGGGATTTGTTTACACCTGCCAGCCTCGTCTGTGTGGACGGGGCGGAGGTCTCGCGTTGTTTCACCGCTAGACCTGCAAAGTTCTACCGGTGTCTGGACCGTCCTTCTCCTCCTTCGAGTACTCTGCCTCTCTTCTCCCAGGACCCACCCCCACGACTGTCACTACCATCTACCGTCCACCCAAATATAATAAGGACTTTCTGAATGACTTCTCTCATCTCCTCACCCATCTCTCTGCATTATCCGAAAATACTGTTATCCTTGGCGACCTGAAATATTCACGTGGAGGTCTCTACTAACACTCTCCCCAAAGATTTTTTATCCTGTCTTGATAGTTTTTGGTTTTCAACAGTACATTCACTTTCCTACCCACTGCAAAGGTCATATTCTGGATCTAGTATGCTATTCTGGTGTAACTCCATTTCAATGCAAACCTCACACTCTCCCCTTCACTGACCATATGCTTATCACCTTCAACATAAATCTGTCATTATCCAAACTCTTCCTTCCTCGCACCATATCATTTCGCAAAATCAAGGACATCAATCAACATCAACACATTTTCATCTGACATGAATAACTTCCCCAGTACAGTCGCTAACACCCCGACTGACGACCTAGTCTCTCTCTATAATAACAACCTCCGTACCCTTCTCAACTCCCACGCTCCACTAAAAACCCGACCTGTTTCCTTCTCTCCGCTCTGCACCCTGGTTTACACCCACACTCCGACTACTCAAAGCCAAAGGACGACAACTGGAACGCTTACAAAACAAAACTGGACTCACCACACACACAAGGACATGTACAACAACCACATTCAGCTCTATAAGGACACTATATCTGCTGCCAAATCCTCCTACTATTCTGGTCTGATCCACTCCAATCAATACAACTCCAAGACTCTCTTCTCCCTCCTCTCAAACATAACAAAACCCCCTGACTCGCTTCCCAACCATCTGCATTCACCTGACTTCTGTAACTCCCTCATGTCCTTCTTTGTTTCCAAGGTGACTACCATCCATCACAAACCTAACAAGCCAAGCTGCAGTTCCTGGAGTGGACATCTCTTCCCCTCTCTCTCATGTTACACCATTTTCTAGCTTCTCCCTTCGCTCTGTCCAAACAATCTCTGAATTCATTTTGAACTCCAAACCTTCCACCTGTCACCTTGACCCTCTCCCCACAGCTCTCGTCAAATCTTGCCTACCTTCGCTTGCCCCCTTCATTTCTAATATCATCCACTCATCCTTGACCTCCGGAACTGTTCCATTATCACTCAAAACTGCCTCTGTTACCCCTATTCTGAAAAAACCTGGATTAGATCCCAACAACTTCAATAATCTGCGCCCCATCTCTAATTTACCTTTTATATCCAAAATTCTTGAAAAAGTAGTCGCCTCTCAACTTCACACCATCTCATTTCAAACAGTCTCTATGAACATTTTCAATCTGGTTTCCCTCCACTTCACAGCACTGAAACTGCACTTCTTAAAATCACAAATGATCTCCTCATAGCTTCTGACTCTAATTTACTATCTCTTCTCATCCTCCTCGATCTAACAGCAGCATTTGACACCATCTCACACAGCACTCTCATCCATAGGCTTAAATCTATTGGCACCTCCCACATTCCTCTCTCTTGGTTCACTTCCTGTCTCTCCGATCGCAGTCAATTCATACAACTGAAATCCCACCAATCCAACCCCTTCCCTGTCCCAGCTGGTGTGCCCCAGGGCTCTGTCCTGGGTCCCCTTCTTTTCATCATCTACATTCTCCCTCTTGGTTCCATCTTCCGTAAACACAACATTCATTTCCATTGCTACGCGGATGACACCCAGCTCTACCTCTCCTCTAAACCCACTGCATCACTTCCACCAGCCTCTCTTACCCTCTGTCTGCAGGAAATCAATTCTCTTCAAATCTCCTCAAACTCAACAGCTCTAAAACCGAAGTCCTACTGGTAGGCACCCCTTCCACTCTCTCAAAATCAAACAGCTTCACAATTTCTATAAATGACTCCACTGTCCTCCCCTCCCCTCAAGTCAAGAGTCTGGGTGTCATCCTCGACAGCACCCTTTCTTTCCACTCCCACATCAACAACATCACTCGTTCTGCCTTCTTCCACCTTCGCAACATCTCTCGTCACCGTCCTTCTCTCACTCCTCACACCACAGCCACACTTGTCCATAGTCTAGTCACCTCCCGGATCGATTATTGTAACTCTCTCCTCTTTGGTCTCCCCAATAAATCCCTCCAGAAACTGCAGCTTCTCCAAAACTCTGCAGCCCGCATTATCACCAGGATGCCCCTCCACCATCACATCACCCCCATCCTTCAACAACTTCACTGGCTCCACATAAAACAACGGATTCACTTCAAAATGATCCTAAATACTTTCAAAAAGCTCTCCATAACCTGGCTCCACCGTACATCTCTGACCTCCTCCACATCTCCACTCCCTCTCGCTCCCTCAGGTCTCCTCCTCTCTCCAGCTCTCTGTCCCCTCTTTCCGTCTTATTTCAATGGGGGGCAGAGCCTTCAGCCGCTCTGCTCCTCAGCTCTGGAACTCTCTCCCTCCTGACCTCCTCCACATAGACTCCCTTCCACTTTTCAAATCCAGACTCAAAACTCACCTGTTCAGACAATCCTACACCACACATAACTCAGTCACTCCTACACCAACATCAGTCACTCCCAACACCACATAACTCAGTCACTCCCACCACATAACTCAGTCACTCCAACACCACATAACTCAGTCACTCCTACACCACATAACTCAGTCACTCCTCACACCAATAACTCAGTCACTCCTACACCCACATAACTCAGTCACTCCTACACCACATAACTCAGTCACTCCTACACACATAACTCAGTCACTCCTACACCACATAACTCAGTCACTCCTACACCACATAACTCAGTCACTCCAACACCACATAACTCAGTCACTCCTACACAATAACTCAGTCACTCCTACACACATAACATCACTCACTCCAACACCACATAACTCAGTCACTCCTACACCACATAACTCAGTCACTCCTACACCACATAACTCAGTCCACTCCTATCCCACATAACTCAGTCACTCCTACACCACATAACTCAGTCACTCCTACACCACATAACTCAGTCACTCACACTCACACCACAATAACTCAGTCACTCCACACCACATAACTCAGTCACTCCTACACCACATAACTCAGTCACTCCAACACCACATAACTCAGTCACTCCAACACCACATAACTCAGTCACTCCAACACCACATAACTCAGTCACTCCTACACCACATAACTCAGTCACTCCTACACCACATAACTCAGTCACTCCTACACCACATAACTCAGTCACTCCAACACCACATAACTCAGTCACTCCTACACCACATAACTCAGTCACTCCTACACCACATAACTCAGTCACTCCAACACCACATAACTCAGTCACTCCTACACCACATAACTCAGTCACTCCTACACCACATAATCAGTCACTCCAACACACACTCAGTCACTCACTCACACCACATAACTCAGTCACTCCACACCACATAACTCAGTCACTCAACACCACATAACTCAGTCACTCCAACACCACATAACTCAGTCACTCCAACACCACATAACTCAGTCACTCCTACACCACATAACTCAGTCACTCCAACACCATCATCCAGTTCTGTACTGTGGGTTTTATTCTGTTGTTTTATTCTGTTGTTTTATTCTCTTGTACAGTGTCCTTGGGTGTTCTGAAAGGCGCTTTTAAATCAAATGTATTATTATTATTATTATTATAACGTCCTCGACCTCCAGTCCGCCAATTGGCACTGCCTCGGTTAAGCTTCTTTTGGGGTACCGAGGCCCGGGAGCCTACAGCCCTCATCGCCAGAAGCCCCAAAACGGCATTCATTTCTATACCTTCGTGGTGATTATGTTTCTCGTTTGTCAATAAACACTTTGCATCGTAGCTGGGGTTGTGGTCCTTGCTAGTGAAATGGAAATAATTCTGTTATCTTAAGTTCGGGAGCAGGACCACACCCATTTCAAGCCCCTTCCTGCAGCTACACTATTTAAGCCTACAGTTAACACCCACTTGTGTTCGTGACTTCATGCCCCTCCGTCCCACCCTCTTTTTATTCTAATTATGCCAATTTATCTTCTAGATGGGGGATACCGAGGCCCAGGAGCCTACAGCCCTCATCGCCAGAAGCCCCAAAACGGCATTCATTCATTTCTATATCTTCGTGTGTTTATGTTTCTCGTTTGTCAATAAACACTTTGCATCGTAGCTGGGGTTGTGGTCCTTGCAAGTGAATGGGCTTTATAGCCCCTTCCATGGACATAATCGCTAGGCATATTTGTTTACTCTCTGGTTGTGCTCTTTGTTTTTGTTGTGTTTTATAATATATCTATTTTTTGAAAATGTTGAAAAAAATTAGATGTACTGTGGGGCCAGCCCATTCAAAGCTCTAAAAAAAACCCAATAAAATCATAAAATAACAAGAATCCAGTGCATAGACGCAAGCATAGATGCAACGTACTTTTTTTTAACGTCCTGCTAAAAGCAGCGCAGCAGCGTACTGTACAAACTGCAGATAATAAACTGCATCGCAGTAGTCCAGACATGACTAAATAAAAGCATGCGTGACGTGCTAAAAATTTGAAAAGTATAACATTTTATTAATTTTGGCTAGAAGACGAAGATGATAAAAACTGGATTTCAAGACTGCGCTGATCTGTTTATCAAGATTAAAATCAGTCCATAATGACACCAAGGTTGGTGGCTGTAGGTTTGAGGCATTGAATCTGGGGCACTGATTCCAAGCACCATCACCTCGGTTTTGTCATTAAGAAATGAATGAAGAAATTATGAGAAAACTAAACCTTGACGTCATTCAGGCACATCAACTCGGCCTGAAAGAATTAAAAGCTGATAAGACTCGAGCTAGATAATGCAGTTTCTTAACCACTATGAGACGGAGAAGACTGCAAAAGTTAAAAGAGGCCTCCAGTACAAAGGCAAGAAAGTTTTTTACGCTCATGAAGGAACAAGAGATGGATTCAACATGTAATGAGTTCATGCAATTGTCACATTATAGGCCATTTCTTTTGTTTTGAATAGACTCTGATGAATTTTGCGTGACGTATTTGTTTTGGACATCTGACTTTATTACATATTATAAAGTATTATTGTGGTTATACTAAATAGATACAACCCTTTTGGAGTGGAGTGGCGGAGTGGATCCTGGACTACCTCCCAAACCACCCCCACTCGGACCTACAGTGTAGGGGTGCCCCAGGGCACTGTCCTCGCGCCCTTTCTCTTCACTCTCTACATTGCAGACCTCAGACACGACACGGACAGCTGTGTCCTGCAGAAGTTCTCTGATGACACTGCAATCATCGGAATCACGACAACGATGCAGAGTACAGAGGACTTGCGCAGGACTTTGTGGACTGGTGTCAGCAGAACCACCTCCTTAACAACGCAGGAAAGACCAAGGAGATGGTGGTGGACTTCCGCAGATGCCACTCTGCTGCCCCCTCACCAGTGAACATCCAGGGAAGGGACATTGAGAGAGTGGACTCATACAAGTACCTGGGTGTTCGTCTGAACCACAAACTGGACTGGACTCATCACACTGGAGCAGCAGCATCACAGAGAGGGAGAAGAAGAAGCTGGACAAAGTCATCAAAAGTCATCAAGAAGTCCAGCTCCGCCCTGGGCTGTGCTAAGGACTCAGTGCAGGAGGTGGGGGACAGAAGGGTCCTGGCTAAACTCACGTCTATGCTGGATCATGAGTGTCGCCCCCTGCTGGACACTCTGTCCGCTCTGGAGAGCAGCTTCAGTGACAGACTGATCCACCCTCGCTGTGTGAAGGAGAGGTTTCACAGGTCTTTCCTTCTGCTGCTGTCAGACTTTACAACAAACACTGTTAGTGCTGAACGTGTCATTCAGCTTTTATAATCATACGCAATAATGTCATAATCATGTGCAATACTGTGACATATGTCAATCATCCCTGTGCAATATTTTCTGTCCATATGACAGCTGTAGATAACAGTGTTAATACTGTTAAGATTATTAATTCATTTTCTACCGCTTGTTCCCGTTAGGGGTCACGGGTGACTGGAGCCTATCCCAGTGCCTTTTGGGCCTTAGGCGGGGTACACCCTGGACAGTGGCCAACTCGTCGCAGGGCTAACCTCTGTTACTGTTAAGATTATAAGAGTTTGATTTGTTTCTATGTTATCACTTTTTATTATTTTACTTCTGTGCCTAATCTGCTTCTATACCTAATCCTTGTTGCAACACTGGATTTTCCCCATTGTGGGACAAATAAAGGTGATCTTATTTTATTTTACTTTAAATCATTTTCTTTCTTTTTGTTTATTTGAGTTTGTACTGCCAGAACAATAACTGGTTGTCACGGTGATGATAATGTCACAAAATTAAATCTAAAAATAGTGTTTTCGCCTTGTGTAATTCATTTATAAACATTGTGAACTTCAGGTATAACCCTAGACCAGGCATGTCCAAACTATGGCCCAGGGGCCAAATGCGGCCCTCAGACCAATTTTTGTTGGCCCTCCGACTTCCTGCTAAATTAGTCCAAAGAACAAAAAGTAGTACTTTTTACTGTAAAATTGGAAAAAGTCAAGCATTTTGATGTCATACCGACCTAATATTAATGTTCCAAGTCTTATTGAAGGTGTGGAGGCTCATCAAAACTATGTCAAATGCAAAATTTAGAATGATTTACTTCATTGTCGGGTTGTCTGTGGCCCTCTGCTCCGTATAGGTATCAAAATGTTCAAGACTATATCTTTTGATGAAAAAGATAATGTCACAAAATTGAAGACGTTTTTTTTACAGACATACATGCTTTATAAATTTGAGTTGTTGATTTGACACATAGTTGGGAGCCCCATGTTGGATACATGCTCTCTGTGTCTATTTGCGTGCACTCATTTGAATGCTAAATGTGGGAGATTGGGTTTACGGGAAATTGGATAAATATAAAAAAAATAATTACGGGGGAGTGTAGTGGTCTGGGTAAGTAGTGTATCCAGAGGATTGGTACCAGGATTAGGCTGAGGGACGTTAGGGGGGCCCCTCAAATTTTTTGCATGAGCCCTTTTGTTTTTCAGTTGTCTTTCTTCTGTTTTTCTTCTGAAAAAATAGACATTATATTCTTCACAAGAAGCCCTTTAAACTACATAGAAAATCCTACACTAAAGAAATTTTGTTTAAAATGTGATACCATTCATCATACAGAGGCAAACATATGAGGGGAGTTACAATACTGATTTCAAACCGAATAGCCTTTGAAAAGAGTTTTGAATGTAAAGACAAAAAGATACAGTATGTACTGGTTACAGGAACAATTTAATGGACAGGATTTTACTCTGCTGAATGTGTACGCTCCACCAGGGGGCGATAACCTTCTATACAGATATTATGGACCTGATTGCAAACCACTTTGGGGGAATTCTAATCTGTGGCAGTGACTGGAATCAATGTAGGACTGATTGATATCTGGAGGGAGATGAACCCTAATGCACGCCAATATACCCATTTTTCTAATACACAACCAACCTATTCCAGAACGGACTATTTCTTTATCTTCAATAAAGACAGATCTAACATCACTGAGGCAGATAAAGGCACAATAAGACCTAAGTGATCATGCTCCTATCTACATATTGTAGAATTGGAAGAAAGACGAAAAACACACTTCGGAGGTTCCATGCCAGCCTGATCAATGACCCTTTGTTTAAGGAAAAAATATCAAATAACATTGAGGATCTCACAGGAAATGGTCAAGAAAGATGTTAGGCAGCATTAGTGTGAACTTTTTTAATTTATTTTTTATTTGAATGTTTTTACTTTTTTAAATATAAGAATATATAAAAACAGGAAAAAAAAAAAAATAACACGACCAGAGAGCAGTTGCAAAGCTAAAATCAGCAGCGATCCAACAAATAAATGAATACATATTGGAAAAAACAAACAAAATCATGTCCTAGAGAACCTCAAAAGTACATAGACGTCTGACCAATTATAAGTCGAGTCCAATGGTAATTTTTTACAATTTTTTTTCCACTGAGATGCACATATACTTTACCACTCTTCGTCAGCCAGAACAAAGTGACCCTCTCTTTCCCATTTACCCTTAATGTAATCAGTAGAGTGAGTGCCAAAATTGTTAATACATTTGTACAGTTTAGATATTAATCCCCTTGAAAATTCAGATTTGTATGCTTTAATAAATATTTCAGTCAAAAGGCTGTGATGGTCCTCATTCTTTTTGATTTCTTGATTATAATAACTCCTTATTTGTAAATACCTATAAAAGTCCTGTTTCTCAAAGCCAAAGGATTCTTTCAACTCATCAAAGCTCTTCAGATGATTCTCCTTTTACAATCTGGTAAAAGACCTTTAGACCTTTTGTTGTCCAGACTTTAAATCTTGAGTCTGTGCTGCGTTAGCTGTGACATTTTTATCATAAAGCCAACCAAATTTAAGATTTTAACATCTTTGTTTAGTTTGTATGTTTTGATCCTTCCATTTTGTAAGAACAGACTTTACTCAAGGTTCTCCACCCCCCCCAAATACCTCAACCGTCTGTCATCTGCCAGTAAGCCTGCACAGGAACCCCCGGCACAACATTAATCTCAATATTCTTCCATTGAGCTTCATATTCTGGGTCACACCAGCCACAGCTGTGATCTGAGCTGAAATAAAGTGATATTTTTTTCAAACCAAGGCAAACCCCCCTTTTTCTTTGGAGAACTGTAAAGTTTTAATTGGATACGTTTTTTTTCACTGCCATATGAATCTAAGATTGGCTTTATTCCCTCATTAAACAGCCGGTTGGGGGTGGAAACGGAAGAGTCGGACAGACGATTTTTAGTCGAAAAAGAAATCATATCGCAGTTTGTTTTGGAAATATGCAGAGTTAGAATATCGATTGTATTTGTCTGTGAATGAAACTGGAAAAATGTTGGTGTAATCTCCCAAACCAGAGGGATGTTTTCACTTTTGGGGGTTTATTTTATGGGCCATTCTTGTCCCAAATATGCGCAAGTTGGTCAATTTTTCTTGCATTTATGTGAGTTCATTTGAAAAAAAACAAGCAACGCTCAACGATCCATTCAACGTCGATTTAATTGATAAAACTGAAATGATAATAACAAGAACAAATACAAACTTTTTAGAAATTTGGTTTTGCAATTGAACTTTGAATAAAAGGGTTAGAAAATAATGATTTTTCTACTGCAAAGAAAACGTGCACGCTATAAATACTGAGCCCCAAGGCTATTATTTATTGAGCAGTAAGTAAAAGCCCCGACTGCAACTGCAAATCACCTCTTCCTGCAGGTGATCTAAAACTGGATTTATTACCATTTAATTTAGTCAAAACGATGTATTTTTACTTCACTTTCCTTGAATGAATGTCGTTTATGTGAAGCCCTTTTTTAAATGGTCACATCACTTGAATTGACCCGTACTAAATCGCTGTCACTCATTTTGCTTGTAAACTGTAAAGTCTGTGGGTGTTTTGGCGTTGCGGTTAGGGTTAGGGTTGGGGTTAGACTCCGATTCGCCATCGCCGAAGACCAAGGGCCTGTCGGGTTAGGGTTAGGGTTAGGGTTCGCGCTCCAACACAGGTCAGAAAATGTGGAACTTCATTATTTGTCCAGGATCGGCGCCGACGGAGACGCTGGACTTTGTGCCGGGTTCACGTGGTTTGACCCGGTGATTACAGAGACATGAACCATAAACCACAGTTATTTTTTTCAAATGTGAATAATATCACTAAATAATTCAATCAAAATGAAAAATAATCACAAAGAAAGAGTTTCAACTCAAAGGAACTGTAGTTTCTTTATTATTATCACGTGGACTTGTGCGAGTTCTGCTTTAGATCAAGACCATTCAAAAACTGTTCTGGAAAGCCCAAGTTTAGTCCTATTTATGTGATTTTTTTGGGGTTAGGGTTAGGGTAGTTACTAACCCTAGTAACTAGTTTTGTCAGGTCTAGATAACGATTACTAAATTATTTGACAGCTATTTCAATACTTTATTATTAGTGTTTGTGAAGCGAATTTGTTGTAGAAATTTGCAATGTCATTTTCCAATCCACTTTATTTCTAAAGCACATTTCACAAACAAACGGTTCCTAAAGTGCTGCATAAAGAGTGACAACCGTAAAAATAGGGTTAGGGTTAAACATATTTTTTAAAGGAATAAATTCTCAGTTATATTTATTAATGTGAGAAGAGAAAAAAAACAAAAACAATATAAAATAAAATAGCAATAAATACATTAAAAAAACACAAATTTTTGTTGGTTTCTTCTTTTCACAGATCCAATGATTGTCACCAAAACATTCTGCTCGTTGGGAAAGGTGTTTTTTATTGTATTATTTGTATTTCCAGTGTGTTCACGTGACACAAAGGCTCTGGAGGAAGGATCTCGATCATCAGGAAACACCCACAGTCTTCCTGCTTGAATTCCTGTTTGGAGGGTTAGGGTTAGGGCTAACCCGACTGCCACATCAGAGGACGTTGTTTTTAGCTCCTTACAACTGTTTCTGATCATTCTTGAACTTCTTTTTGCTAGATCCGAACCCCGGCTCCAGCTCGCTGCAGCAGAGAGGCGCTCAGATCAAGCGCAGTTTGTTTGGGTCGAAGAGGGAGAGGAAGGATGTGACGGTTCCTTTAAACGAGGGGCCTGACGAGGAGACGAAGGAGACTACAGTCGCCGAGGAAGAGGAGAAAGCAGACGAGGAGCAGGAGGAGCATTTGGAGGAGATGTACTCTTTACCTGAGCTGCCGCATACGCCACTGTCCGGTAATCACTTCTATTTTATCCTCAGTCTACAATCGGGCCTAGTTTTCCCTCGTTCTAACCCTTCCCTAACCCTACTCCGTTTGGTGAAGTTTATCGTTCCTGGTCGGACGTGGGCAGCAGATGTGACGCCGGGTTTGCACCAGAGTCTGTTTTTCCTGGACGCCGCGTTGGTCAAACACAGCGCAGCGTTCTGGAGTCAGTGTGACGTGTGACGCAAGTGCTCAAATATGTGCTGCGAGTGGTCGAATATGTGCCGTGAGTGCTCGAATATGTGCCGCGAGTGATCGAATATGTGCCGCGAGTGAATGCGCTGCCAGTGATCAAATATGTGCTGCGAGTGGTCGAATATGTGCCGCGAGTGCTCGAATATGTGCCGCGAGTGATCGCATATGACGCCGGAGTGATCGAATATGCGCCGCGAGTGTGCGATATGCGCCGCGAGTGCTCGAAGTGCTCAAGTGCTAATATGCGCCGCGAGTGCTCGAATATGCGCCGCGAGTGATCGAATATGTGCCGCGAGTGAATGCGCTGCAAGTGATCAAATATGCACCGCGAGTTCTCAAATATGCGTTGCGAATGATCGAATATGCGCCGCGATTTGATCGAGTATGTGCCGCAGAGTGCTTCGAATATGCGCCGCGAGTGCACGAATATGTGCCCCGAGTGATTGAATATGTGCCTGCGAGTGATCGACTATGTGCCGCGAGTGCACGAATATGTGCCGCGAGTATGCTCCGCAAGTGCACGAAGTATGGCGCCGCGACGTGCTTGAATATGCGGCGCGAGTGCTTGAATATGCGGCGCGAGTGCTCGATATATGCGGCGCGAGTGCTCGAATATGCGGTTCGCGCAGTGCTCGAATATGCGGCTGCGAGTGTCGAATATTGCTCGAATATGCGCTGCGAAGTGCTAGAATAATGTGCCGCGAGTGCTTGAATATGTGCCGCGAGTGAATGCGCGTGCAAGGTGACATCATAATATGCACCGCGAGTGCTCGAATATGCGCCGCGAGAGATCGAATATGTGCCGCGATGTGCTCGAATATGTCGCGAGTTGCTCGAATATGTGCCAGCGAGTATGCTCGCAAGTGCACGAATATGGCTGCCGTGCGACCGTGCTCGATATATGCGGCGAGTGCTCGATATATGCGGCGCGAGTGCTCGAAACTATGCGGCGACGAGCTCGAATATGCGCCGCGAGTGCTCGAATATGCGCGCGCGAGTGCTCAATATGCGGCGCGAGTGCTCGAATTATGCAGGCGCGAGTGCTCGAATATGCGGGCGAGTGCTCGATTATGCGGCCGCGAGTGCTCGAATATGCCGCGAGTGCTCGAATTATGCGGCGCGAGTGCTCGAATATGCGCTGCGAGTGTTCGAATATCGCTGTGCGAGTGCTAGAATAATGCGAGTGCCGAATATGCGGCGCGAGTGCTCGATATGTGTGCGAGTGCGTGTGAGTATCTGCGCTGCAAGTGTATTTCAATTATATGACCGCGAGTGCTCGAATATCGCCGTGAGAGATCGAATATGTGCCGAGAGATGCTCGAATATATCGTTCGCAAGTGCTTAGCGAGTATGTGCGGAGTGATTTGTTCGCCCGCAGTGCTCCGAATAGTATGCGCGGCGAGTGCTTCGAATAATGGCGCCGCGAGTTGCTCGATACGCAGGCGATGGCATCGTATCGCCGGCGAGTGGCTGATATATAAGCTCGCGGAGTGTATATGCCGGTTTGCCGCGATGTCAGATGCTCGAACATACTCTGCGCCGCGAGTGTTCGATATTGTTACGAGTAGTTGCGAATGCGCCGGGTGATTTCCATGGCGAGTGTCGAATCGCGATCAGTTGCGCCCGAGTGCAACGAATATGCGCCGCGAGTGATCGAATATGGCCGCGATGCACGAATGTGCCGCGTATGTGCCGAAATGAGTGCCGCGATGCTGTCGGCGAAGTGGCAAGTGCTCGATATGCGCCGCGAGTGCTCGAATATACGCGCGAGTGCTCGAATATGCGCCGCGAGTGCTCGAATATACGCAGCGAGTGCTCGAATATGCGCCGCGAGTGATCAAATATGCGCCGCGAGTGATCGGATATGCGCCGCGAGTCGAATATGCGCCGCGAGTGCACGAATATGCGCCCGAGTGATCGAATATGTGCCGCGAGTGCACGAATATGTGCCGCGAGATGCTTCGCAAGTGCACGAATATGCGCCGCGATGCGGCCGAATATGTGCGAGTGCTCGAATACTGCGCCGCGAAGTGCTCGAATATGCGCCGCGAGTGCTCGAATATGCGCCGCGAGTGCTCGAATATGCGCCGCGAGTGCTCGAATCGGTGCCGCGAGTGCACGAATATGCGCCGCGAGTATGCTCTGCAAGTGCACGAATATGCGCCGCGAGTGCTCGAATATGCGCCGCGAGTGCTCGAATATGCGCCGCGAGTGCTCGAATATGCGGCGCGAGTGATCGAATATGCGCCGCGAGTGCTCGAATATGCGCCGCGAGTGCTCGAATATGCGGCGCGAGTGATCGAATATGCGAGCGATGAAATATGTGCCAAACTGGCCTTCGGGCCCTGTTAGAAATAAAACACTACAGGAATATAAATGTCACGCTACAAAATTACCACAACAAATAAAATAACATTTATTATCATGAAACCCAAAGATGCTTTACACTGAATTATTACTTCACTCCACCTGGTGGTGGTAAGATGGAACAGCTTAAACAGTGTTCTTAAAGTCTGTTCAAAAATAAGCAGTGCCCGAATATTGGGGCTCTTTACGATTGTCCAAGGTCAAGAATTGAAATTATTGGTCACTTGACCTGACTAACCCTAACCACTGACTCTGGAAAGAGGGGTGGGGCAAGGCTGTGCTTGGTCCCTCATCTTGTTTGCTTTTGTACTCGGAACCATTGGCCCAATATATTAT
Source organism: Chaenogobius annularis (assembly GCA_015082035.1). Taxonomy (NCBI): domain Eukaryota; kingdom Metazoa; phylum Chordata; class Actinopteri; order Gobiiformes; family Gobiidae; genus Chaenogobius; species Chaenogobius annularis. The sequence goes on along the minus strand of BJKM01001206.1, from coordinate 4,935 downwards.
GGGTAGGGTTAGGCTAACCCTAACCCGTCTGTGGCCCTCCGCTCGGTGAACAACGTCGTGACACGTCTGGTTTAGAATGACGTTGCGGCCTTGAGCTCAGCTCCTTGTGTTTTGTCAACAGTGGCGATGGTGGAATGTGTATCTGCCGACAGTAGATGCATGTCTTGTTCTCACTGTCACAGTTCACAAAGTGCTAGCCCTGACCCATGACCCCAAAGACGAAGCTCTTTATGGGGGCTGCATGATGACTTCACTTTTGCAGTTTGTATTTAAGTTCAAAGTGCACATTGTAAACGACTGCTCGAGCGTAAACATTTCAAACATTAGGGTTGGAGAGTTTCTATTTAAAACATGAGTCTTTCTTCCTCGTAGGACATTCTTTTGCAGCCGTTGTATTTGTCAAATGGAAAAAGATCATTTATTGATTTGATAGAAAACATGAGAAAAATGAATATGATGGGGTCTTTTCATTGATTAAACACAAGGCTAGACCCTTTAAAATGCTCTGTCAACTGACTTGAGATGGTCGGAGGCAAACTGAAGACGACCCTAACCCTGACCCTAACCCTGACCCTAACCCTGACCCTGACCCTAACCCTAACCCTGACCCTGACCCTAACCCTGACCCTAACCCTGACCCTGACCCTAACCCTGACCCTACCTGACCCTAACCTGACCTAACCCTGACCCTAACCCTGACCCTGACCCTTACCCTGACCCTAACCCTGACCCTAACCCTGACCCTAACCCTGACCCTAACCCTGACCCTAACCCTGACCCTGACCCTTCTATGATTACTGGAAAACTAGATCTAAACACTAATGATTACCCTAACCCTAAGACTTTGTAACAAAATATAAGCAAATATTTAGAATTTCCAATGTATAAATGTCAGTTAGTTTTACTTTCTAACCGTGAAATTGTATTTGAGCCTCACAAAAAGTATAATTTGTGGTCAAATTTGATATATATCTGTGGATGAATTGAAAACCTATTGTGGAGTCAATATTATATAATCTACAGATGCAGTCAAATCCTACACTAAATGTGTGTAAAGCAGCTCTGATTACTCATGCGTCTGAGGCTTTTAATATGACAAAACCAACTTGATTATTCATATTTTGGAATGTTCTTATTCCAATTTCTCCATAAAAAACACAATATATTTCACTCTAAACTCTGAAAAGATCTGCGGCTCCGGCCGCTGACGTGTTTGTCTCTGTTCTCAGTGATGCAGATCAATAAGCTGATTGAGAACGAGGTGCTGGAGGAGGCCTACATGAACCTGCTGGCGCTGCGTCTGGAGTTCCAGAGCGAGGCGTCCGAGTGCGGCGCCGGCACCCTGGATCTGGCCAAAAAAGAGAAGGATTTAAACCTGCTGTACAACGAGCTGAAAGCCAAAGTCTGCGCCATCGTCCGAGACTCCAACTCTCTGCCCGCCAGGTCGAGAATACGCACACAAAGAGTGGGTTAGGGTTAGGGTTAGGGTTAGGGTTAGGGCTAACCCTAACTCTAACCCTAGGGTTAGGGTTAGGGTTAGGGTTAGGGCTAACCCACTTCTTAAATCTTAGGGTTAGGGTTAGGGTTAGGGCTAACCCACTTCTTAAATCTTAGGGTACTCCTCATTATTTACCACATCTTGATAAGTCCATCTAATAGTTCATCTGAATAATCCCCTTTGACACAGGAATAAGAAGTTGCTGGAGTTCGTGGCGCGGATCATTCAGGAGGAGGAGCGTCGCGCCTCAGATCCAGGCGGACTCTGCGGGAGCTGGCTGGACTTCTGGAAGTCCGCGGTCCAAGACGGAGTCCAGACCAAAGTAGACCAGGTCCAGCTAGAGAGCCGGGACCAGAACCCGTCTTGGCTTGCCGTGCACCTGGGCGTCCTGGGTAAAACGCTGGTGTCGGACCTGGAGGGCGTGAGGAGGGAGCTGAAGTGGTCTTATCCGCCCAGTTTTAAAGTGTTTAGTGAATATGTGAGGAGCTATCACCGAGTCCTGGGACGACACGTGAAGAAACTGGAGACGCAGACCACAGAAGTGAAGGACATACACGCTCTGCTCGTCTGGATCCTCCACAGATACAAGAGGTATGTGCTGAGGAACGTGTGAAACGGGTCCAAACGTGTGTTAAAAGTGTCTTTGTTTGTTTGTTTCTTTGTTTGTTTGTTTGTTGCAGTGAGTCTGTTCTGGGTCACGTGTCGCTGCAGGTCGACATGACCGGCGAGTCTGCAGAGCTGGATCTGGAGCCGGGGTTTACGTCTCAGCTCAAAGACAAGTACTGCTCCAGAGTTCAGGTAGACAACGGCGCCCCCTACTGCCCAAGACATTGTGTGTTTTCATTGAGTAATTTCCTTCTATCGGTCGTTTTTCACTTTGCGATGCAGCCGTCCTCTGACAAGTGTTTTAGAGTGTAGACCAGATTATTCCCATTTCTCGACGTGCCAAATGCTGAGTGTCTGTTCTTCTCGTGTCGCTAAAGGAGGACTTGCGTTCGTCTCTGGGGAACATCACGTCACTGGAAAACCGCGAGCTCTGGAGCGAGCGAAAGGAGCCGAAGATGGAGGAAGGCGTCCTCATCTCCGACATGCACATGGACGTTTGGACCGTAAGTATTATTCATGCTTTTACAGAAAAAAACACGTACAAACAGTGTTCAGAACGACTTCGCCAGTGCTTTGTGTCGAATGTTCCGCAGTGTGGCATTGAACTTGTCTTGAATGCACCTTGAAAAACCTGCCTTCTTCCTGTGAGCGGTCGCCTCGCCGCAGATCTGACCTGTAAATTGGCCTAGTGGCTAACCTGTGCCTGGTCCGTGGAAAGAGATCTGGCAATGTTCAAATCTAAACTAAAAACTGTTTTGTTTGGCTGTGACTGAAATGCTTTTCTTTGCACTCGTCTCTTTTATGTCTTGAACTATTTGACGGAGCCTGAAAATGGCACTTTTAAATTAAGATTTTGTGATTTCTGCCATGTCTTGTGATTTGAATGCATTTTTTCCTGTTGTGAAGCACTTTGAATTGCCTTGTGTACGAATTGTGCTCTACAAATAAACTTGCCTTGCCTTGCCTTGCCTTCAGTGCTATTCTGTGGAACATTCCGGGCAAAACGATAACATCTCCATAGAGACAAGCAGGGGGCGGACCCTGATTAGCGCCACAGATAATGGACTAAAACAAGGACTAAACCAGGTCTAGTCCAGGATCAAACCTTGACCAAACGTAGTCCGGCTCGGAAAGGTTCATCTGGTCCTGCTCCTGCTGTTACCATGGGGCTGCAGAGACTGGACAATCACAGAGTAGCGTTTTGGTTTGGGCGGAGCCAAGCAAACCGAATCAAAACTTGGGACTATTTTAGCAGAAATACTATTGGCTTTTTAAAAACGTGCAGGTGCTGTTTTTATCTCTGTATTGACTTGCAGTTCCCTTTGTCCGCCACATGAGGTCAGTGCCGCTCTAATGTGTGTGTGTCTGCAGCTGGTGAAGAGCTTCGTGACCCAATCAGGAGCCATCGAGCCCGAGCTGGAGCAGAAGGTCACACGCTCGTGTCTGCGAGAGCTCGCACAGTTCCCCAAAAGGTGCAGCCTCGATACACACACTGACACACACACTGACACACACTCTGACACACAAACACTGACACACACACACTGACAGACACACTGACAGACACACTCTGACACACAAACACTGACACACACACTGACAGACACACTGACACACAAACACTGACACACACACTGAACACACAAACACTGACACACACACACACACACTCTGACACACAAACACTGACACACACACTGACAGACACACTGACAGACACACTCTGACACACAAACACTGACACACACACTGACAGACACACTGACACACAAACACTGACACACACACTGACACACAAACACTGACACACACACACACACACTCTGACACACAAACACTGACACACACACACTGACAGACACACTGACAGACACACTCTGACACACAAACACTGACACACACACTGCACAGACAGACACACTGACACACACACAACACACTGACACACACACTGACACACACAACACACACACTGACACACAAACACACAAACACTGCACACACACACACACTGACACACACACAACACTGACACACACACACACACACACACACTGACACACACACTGACACAACACTGGACACACACACTGACACACCCACTGACACACACACACTGACACACACACTCACACACTCACACACTGACACACAAACACTGACACACACACACTGACACACACACACTGACACACACACACAAACACTGACACACAAACACTGACACACACACTGACAATCACACCAGCAAGAAAACCACTTCAAGTCAACCACTATTAACAACCATTACCACAACCATTACCACAACCATTACCACAACCATTACCACAACCATTACCACAACCGTTCAATTCAATTCAATTTGTAACGCCCAAAATCACAACAGTAGTGGTCTCGAGGGGCTACAGTGAAAAAAACCAAAATGAACAATGTTCATAGGGACTTGGAAATGTCCCAGCGTCCTGTGTCCTTAGACAGATGTCCCAAGCCCCCCTGTCCTTAGACAGATGTCCCAAGCCCCCCTGTCCTTAGACAGATGTCCCAAGCCCCCCTGTCCTTAGACCCTCCTTCTCGGCCAGGAAAAACTACCAAACCTCTTTGGGGAAAAGTAGAAACCTGGAGAAGTTCCACAGTGAAGCAGAGATCCCACTCCCTCGGACGGACAGGAGGACACGCCTCAATTTGCACACATTTAGTTTGTGTAGTATTTACTCAGCGCGCAGTACTCGGCGCAGTACTCGGCGCAGTACTCGGCGCAGTACTCGGCGCAGTACTTCTCTTTGTGACTGGTTTCTCCTCTACAGGTTCGAGCTGGAGTTCCGGCGTCAGTG
>BJKM01001205.1:0-77838 GCA_015082035.1 Chaenogobius annularis | reverse complement strand
AAATACTGAAAGAGTTATATATACGACTTGTCCTTTCTCTCTACAGAAGTGTTGTTGTCGCCCCGAAGAAGCCAGGAGTGACCTCAGCCCCTGCTCCAGCCCCTGCTCCAGCCCCTGCCCCAGCCCCTGTCCCCGCAGCCGGCGCAGCCTCCGTGTCTGGGGGCACACCTCTGGAGAGCGTGTCCGTGGTATCTGCGCCTGATCTGCGCCTGATGCCTCCCAGAGCACCGCCGCGGACCCTGCAGCTGGTCAGTACGCACGCACACTGATAACGCAGCAGGCCTGCTCCGAGCCGATGAGTGCCGGCCCCTCCGGAGAGCCACAGGATTAGCTCACTTCGACTTTTGCGGAGGTGTCGGGCCCAATTCAAACCATTGCGTGAAATATCGAGGCGTTTGTTTGCAGTATCAGGATATCCTAGAACCTGGAAGAAAAAAAAAAAAAAAGCTCAAGAATTTGTATTTAAAGTGGCCGATAAATCATTACGAACATTAGAATATCAAGTGTATAATCAAAAAAAGAAAAACGTATTGATTAAAATAGGAACAGAAACTTGCGGTGTAATATTTTTTTAAAGGGTATAAAGGGAATTTCTTGCATATTTGTTGTACTTTTACGCAAACCTAAATCAAGATGTTTAATAGGCATTAGTTAGCACATGCAAAAAGCAAATATGTTCATCCAAATAACAACGATCGAGATTTTTTAGAGTATCTCTGTGATATTCATAACGGCTTTTAGTAATTAAAAGACTGAAAATGATTTAGTTTCAGTTTTCTACTTTTCCTTTAGGAACTTATCAGAATGACACATAGTAGTTTTGCCATCCATTCTGTCTATTATAACTGTTTTAGAATACACTGCATTTCATCAAGATAACATGTACATTAACTAAAAAAAAAGTGCGCATGACGGGTTCGATTACACATTTCACTAAAACGTACTGTACCATGGGGACAAATAGGCAAAAATGTGAAGCAAAAATATAACAGTTTTGGTGAAGTTTATATTTGTACTTCCTGGTTGGACATGGGAAGCAAATATGACACAGGCAGAGGCAATTCCACAACTGTTACCCATAGCAACCAGACAGTAAAAAATCCATTTAAATTACACAACAGTTGTGATTTGACAATAAATTTGACCCGATTACACATTTAATTTTGTCGTTTAAACCGTCAGAAAAGTTTGATAGGTGGGGGTCCATTGTCTCTGTGTTTTCAATGGCACGTCGCACACTGATGACATCACAGAGGGATTCTGTTTTAGAACTCTGCACTACTTCCTGTAATTGTAATGTTTTATTTTTCCAAATTTCGAATCGTTTTACATCCATCCGTGTTGTTACAGTTTGTTAAGACATGTTTGCTACAGGTTTTATCCTGCCAAACTAAGCCATCATTAGAAAAACGGGAGACTTTAATGCCCTAAATCAAATAAAAATAAATGCGATAAACTCATTTAGGCTACAGTTGTGCAAATTACTTATCCGTATTCACTATAACACTAATTAAAAGAGAATTGCTTTTTTTAATAACCAAAGTGGAAATAAGGACATTTAATTGGAATTTACTGGAATTTCCTCATTGTGGGACAAATAAAGGTGATTATCTTATCTTATCTAATTATTTTACGATTCGTGATGGAATCGTGATGAATCCAATCGTCGGCCCTGAAACGTGAATCAAACTGAATCTCTGTGAATCCGTTACACACCTAAAATATATTCATGCCTTATTGTATTATCAGTCAAACTCTTGTCAAACTTTACAGAGACACAACCGAGGCTAAGTCGAGGCTAATTTATACTTCGAGCGAGGAAAGTCCTGAGCCTTTTTCGACATGTTCAGCATTCTTTCAGATGAAGGAGCTTGATGCCATTTTGATTTATTTACCTTGTCGAGATATTGATGTTCTTGTGTTTGCCGATCTATTGTGCGGCTCTAATGTCTTCACGCTTTGCGAAATGTAAAATCAAATGTTGAGACCTCTACTACCAACTCCACCTTTCAAGTTATACAGAACGTAGTAATACATATTTGTCAGATCGGTATAAGAGACATGTTTGTACACTATTATTATCTTATGTCGAGGTCTTAGACAGATTGGGGGGGCATTAACTCTCAATTGTTTTTAGCTCCTGTAAAGAGAGGACCCCCGTTTCGCTGTAAAACTCCCGTACAACCTGCGTAGGCCCACGAGCGCTGGCTAAGCACTCCGCACGCCTCTCTGTCAGCGAGCGGCGCTGAGTAAACACGCTTTTGGGCCCTGTGTGCTTTAGTGCGGCGGTGGGAGGACTAATGGAGACGTTCATTTACTCCTCTTTGTTTGAAGGGGCTACTTGAGCTGGAAGAGGGCCTTGCAGTCAGATGGTGCTGTTTAACACCTCCATAGACGCACAAAAACACACACACACACACACGCACATACCACACCGCTGTCTGTCATTCCTGAAGAGTTATCCCTGCTCCGAGACCGTCCTGGCTGGGAAAACAAGCAGAGAGCACCCTACACACACACACACACACACACATACTCCTCCCCCTCCTCTTTATTCAGCGGGGCATTAGCTTATTTATGAGGCACAGGCAAGTGAATTTACTGGCAGATCAATCAGAGACGGACTCGGAGTGTTGGAGAGAGTCTGGAGTCGGACCGGAGTCGTAAAGCACTTTTTAGTCCCGTAATGAAACGCTGGCAAAAAAAAAAAAAAAAAAAAAACTGCCCTAAAGGGTAAACTGGTATGCCATAGCGATGCCGCGATTCCACGTGAAGTTGGTGAAGTTTAAAGTCGTGCCGTGTAACTTTTCTGCCGGAAGGGGCCGTCTCGTGAGACTGTTTTCGTTTTGCCTTGAATTCTTTACACTTTTCCATCTGTTATTTAGTCTGTTAGTGTTTTTCTTGCCAAAAACCCGTACGTTTGTGGTGTTGCCTGATTGTCTCCGTGCAGATTGCGAAGTTTTGTATCGTTTTGTGGAACATTTCTGGCTAAACAGCAACATCTCCATGGAGAAGAGAACATTTCACAACCTCCACCTAAAAGCGTACGAAGTGCAGCTTTAAAATAAACACAACGAAAGAAGTACATATCTCAGGTGTCGAGTACTTTTGGTAACCTTAATATGCGTTTTCAGGTACACAATCTGTGCTACTGTAACACACAGTCATGCATTTGTCCCATCATGATTTTAAAGCCTGATGATATTTTCTGTGCCAATGTGTAGACCAGATTTGTATTATTTTCACTAAATTATATATATTGAATTGACTACAAACTTACCTGCAGTACCGTTTCACGACAAACTGGATGAAGGGGCAGTGTAGTCACCTTTTGTGCCGTGCCACCCTTCGCACTAAAGTGTTCAGGTAAAGCTAAAGGTGTATCCTTCAGACGGCTGGTTGGCTCAAAATAAATATTCGCCTGTGCTGGGGAATAATGGCAGATAGACGATTAAAAAGTACTAATATCGTCAGAAGATATCGTCCAACCGATTATGATGAAGCTAACAATGGGGATGGTGGTGATGAGAAGCGACTTTAGCTGCCCAGACTGATGGAAGAGTGACTGCCAATCTGCACCAACAGCCTCTGATAAGAAGTCAACACACACACACACACACACACACAAATGCCCCAAAAATGCCGCCAAAATGAAACCTACAACAAGTTGCACCAAGCAATAGTTAATCTTAAAGGTGCGCTGCGTAACTTTCCTGCTCGACAGTAAGAATGCACACTTTTCCTACCGCATTTCTTTTGCAATAAATCACCTGCCATTGATAAACGCCAGTGCAATGAAGTTCTGTGGAACATTCCTGGCAAAGCAACGACATCTCTCCACCTGAAAAGTTACATAGGCAAGGCCAGTTTATCTGTAGAGCACAATTCGTACACAAGGCAATTCAAAGTGCTTCAAACAACAGGAAAAAAAAATGCATTAAAATCACAAAGACATGACAGAAATCACAAAACCTTCATTTCTATTCATTCAATTTAACAATTTTGCTGACATGAATCATACTTTTTGTCCGTGCATAGTGATCCGCCAAATGCAAAACCAAATCTATTGGGCCCCACTGGCAGACACTCCAGACACTCTTTCCCATATTTATTTGACTTTGCCAGCGTAACGGGTGTCACCGGGACGTAATGCACCTTTAACGCATATATTAAGGTCACGGGAGGTTGCAGCCACGGCGCATCATCAGAAAGTACACCTCATCTACTCGAACTTGTCACCTGTCTGTCACGTGACGCGCCCTAAACGTAACGCGCGCCGCCACGTCCATTATGAAAGTGCAAATTGATAAGAAAAAGCCGTATTGTGCTCAAAGTACCGCCGTCTAACCATAAAACGATTCCCCTACTTGTCCTCGTCGCCCATAAATCCTACTTCTCCGTGTATTTGAATAGGGGACATATATTATTTCACGTTTCCACACAGGTTTATGGTGCTCAGCCTGTGCGTCATGTGTAGCCTCGCATGTATATTGTATGTCTGTATGTGTGTGTGTGTGTAAGTGTAATAACTGGAGTTCTTTCGGTTTGTCCCTGCAGCGGGCCAGGTTCCAGCCAGCGCGAGCCTGCCATCTGTCCCCCCGCTCTCCCCCGTGACCCAGAACACAACCCCCAGTATGAGGTGATTCATCTTCTGCTCTCTTCGGTCAGCTGTGTGAGACGCACGTGCAAATGCAAACACTCGCCGAACGACTGTCGGCGAAATAAAACACCCCCCCCCCCCAAAAAAAGATACATCTCAGAAGTTCTGCATAATGTGTCGATTTGTACATTTTCAACATGCTAAGGTGGATGGTTGTTGTTGTTGTTGTTTTTTGTAGTATTTCAGAGCGTCTGGAGCACGCGCTAGAGAAGGCCGCGCCGTTGCTGAGGGAGATTTTTGTGGACTTCGCGCCGTTCTTGTCCCGGACTTTGCTGGGAAGTCACGGGCAGGAGCTGCTCATCGAGGGGACGAGTAAGTATGGCACGCAAATCCAACGCAACGAGCTTTGGTATTGTGATCGAAGTAGTAGCAGTGATTGAATGTGTTTGTAGGAAAAGCAGATGCAAAGTTTATGCTAATTCAAAGACTCGATATGAGAATTTTAAATCAACGGTATCCAGCGCTGAATGTTTTAGGGGAGAATATCTACTAGAAATCATTAAAAAAAAGCATTGGGTTCATAGATTCAGTTAGCCAATGCACGTTTGAAACAGTTTCAGGACATCCATTGAGTGTGAGAAGTCTGAAAAACTGCGTAACAAGAATTTCAGGACATTTTTGTACTAGAGTTGGGCAATATATCAAAATTTAGATAATATATTGAGTGTTGTTTTGAAGATATGCACAATTTAGTTTATAATACATCATTTCAGAGTAAAAACAAAAGCTACAAAAATAGATGAAAATATGATAATTATAATTTCAAATAAGGCAATCAGTTGATATTTTATAAACATTTCACATTAAACCTTGACATAAATTAAGTATATTGTGGAGATACTCAAAACCATTCAAGATATTACTTTTTGTCTCTAAACAGCAGGGTAAGTGCAATTTTAGACCCGTGGAGACAATGGAGACAGAGGATGCTATTACCTAAATATCTGGACCATTTGCGATTGTCTGATTTCAACCATTCTCATTGCGGTTTCACTTTGACTTCGAACTGCCGTAATCAAAAGTAAACGACGCCAAGTCCGACACACTTTGCGTAATCCCACTACCTCTCCCCGCACCGTCCTCATTTGAATGCAATTACATGCACAGGCTGCCGTTAATCCGATCGTCTGATGAGCGCGAGAGCTGCTGGTCGCGCTGAAGGTTTCCAGGGGGCCGGGTCAGAGGCCAGGCCACTAATAGCAGTGTTTGGGATGTCTGCTGCCACCAAACAAAATGGAAAGTTGATTGATAGCTGCAGGGGGGTCTGACGAGGGGTGGTGTGTGTGTGGTGTGTGGAACCGGAGTGTGCGTCTCGTGCGTCATATGAACCACGACGCTAAAGACCAAAAGGCTGCTGTGGCCTGTCCCTCCGCCCGTGAAGCCCACTCTGGACACTGCAGCGGCCCCTCTGCCCTCTAAAAGCTTGGACCTCGCCATTAGGGATCAATGGACATATGTCGGCCAAGTAAAGGCTGTAATACAAGGCTCAAATATGTATTAGTTTACAGTAACATCATGTTGACTCATTAGCCACATCAATACTATCTGTTCACTGCAGATGGTGCAAGGTTAGACCATCCTTGTGGTCAGGGACACTCAGAAGTTTACTATAGTTTCAAATTGTTATAAAGACTTAAAAGGACACATATGATGCATTATTTATACTGTTTTTGGCTTTTAAACATGCCATTGAATATCTTTGTTTTGCCATCTCATGTTTCAGAACTTAAACAATGTATGTTCTACTTTCTGCCGTTAAGGTGAAGGGAAGTATCTTTGGGGGAAAACAAAACCAGGCTAAATATAAGCACACAGTTGTAATGAACGTAGTTTGCAGGCAGAAATGCTCAGAACAAGTCAGATTAGGATTTATTGATTTACCAAACGGCACAGGAGACCTCCAGATTTTTTACCTTTGAGGTCACAAATCTGGGAAAGTTGAACGTTTTTGTGAGGCTCAGAGAAGGCGCAGAGAAGACCACCTTGTAAACATTGTTGTCCGTTAAGTTCTAGTTATGGACTGTTTGGATGCACACAACACTGGCTAAAGGCTGAGATGTCTGTTGGTCAATGATTTAAATCTGTTACGAACCATATGAAGGGGCGTTATTTCATTACTTCATTATTTCATTACTTCATTACTTCATTATTTCATTACTTCATTATTTTCATTATTTCATTACATTATCACAATTAAGTATTTAGTTTTTAGCATTTTGATCATTTCATATCTAGTCATGACACGATAGATGACAGTATATGTATTTTAAAAACATTTTTCATAATGTAAAATGCAATATTTTGTCATTCATGTAATTACAAACCGGTAATAGTTTTTTTTTTTATGATCCTCTGACTCACCTGAAATGTTGAAAGTACCTGTACATGTGCAGTGTCTGTCCTTGAGATGCCACACTTACTCCTACATTTCTATTTGTTTTCAATTGTGTTTCAAAATGAGCCATCCTTCTGCCCAGGTCTGGTGTGTATGAAGTCCAGCAGCTCCGTGGTGGAACTGGTCATGCTGCTGTGTTCTCAGGTGAGCGTTTCTCATCTTTTATCTCGCCTCTTTCCTGTCTGCTGCTTTTACCCGCCTCAGATTTATCGCGCGTACCTCGACTCCATTAAATCTGCAGTGGAGAGCGCACACCTTATCTTTCCCCCCGCAGTGCCTTGTCTGGCTCCTCTACCCGCTCCTCGATCAGGGAAAACCATCACAGCCCGCGAATATTGGTCGGAGGGTCAAGGGTGGCCGACCTGTCCGCGTCACCTTTGACCCGGAGTAGCCTCTCGTGGCCTGGACCAAACTGATGAGGAGGGATAATGTAGATTTGATGGTGCTTCGCATTGATTAGCCCGCGCTTCTCCGTTCTCTCGTGGGTGTTTTTGTTGCCAAGTTTATGTAGCTTCTGCCGGATTCATGAATACTAATTCCGGGATCATAAGCGGGCGTGGGCGGATCAATGATTGGGCATGTCAATACTTCACTCCACAAAGGCTGAGTCGCATTAACGGACACGCGGCGACAAAAGGCGGTGACGTTATTCCGTTTGTGGCAATAAGGTGCAGATTTCCAGCGTATTAGGGGAAAATGGACCTTGTTTGTTTGATTTTTGCTAATCGATTACTCTGGTGAGCTAAATTTTTTTCAATGAAAAAAATAATCGCTAAAGTCCCATGATGAAAAGGTTTTTACTAATTGGCATGTTTTGGAACCTGTGTATAGACAAGTTAACGATTATTCAATTGTTAAATTACTTGGCCATTATTCCTAATAATCAATTCACTTGTGATTAATCGATTCACTTGTTGCTGACCTTGTACTTGCTTTAAAATCTTGCAATCTTTGCATTATTTAAAAGCTAAAGTTAAGACTGTTTAGCTGTCATTTTGCAGAAGTTTTGGACCTGATTTATGGTTATTATCTCTATATTATATTTACTGAGCCTATACACTAAAAAATTAGGTGACATTTTTCCCGCTATTGCTTCGAAATGTGATGAAAAAAACAAATGAATAATAATATTTCCAGCCCGACCCGTGTCATTCCCTGCATGAGTTTCAATGGCAGAATAAGCACGTGTTAGTGTTCTATCCCCGGTACCAGAAGCGCTCGTTCCCTGGTGCTGACCCACTTTATCCCTCGCTTCTTTCTTCAGCTCTTAGGGAGGGCATCCAGGGGTCTTATTCTCTCCTCCGCCCCCACGCTCCGTGCAACAGCCACGTCATGCATTCACGCGCCCTCTCCTCTCACGTCACATATGGCATGGCAATTGAGCTAAAAGGTATATAAGTTTTGTTAAATGTAATGGCACAGCTACACTAATTATTGGTACCACTCGCTAACTAACATGTAAACACAACATTCTAGATACTGTTTCAGATGAAATGTTTGGATTTTCGCACAGTATTGAATTATATGGAAACGATCTCAAATTTAAATGGTTATTGGCCTAATTTTTATGGCTACAAATCTATAAAGTTTGCTTGGTCAAACTTGAATTTGTCTCTATTGAAGCTTTTCTTGTCTTTACGAACCAGTAGTTTATTGCGTAAAACAATGAACCATTTCAATAATTTCATGCACACAAAGCCAGCATTTCAAGTGATAAAAACTCATAATAATAATAAACTACTCTCTCAGCTCTATTTGTTTCCATTTTTTCCATACAAACACCCTCATAAAAAACAATGCTCTCCAATAATACAAAAAACACATCTGATTAATGGTCCCTCTCAGCACTGCACTGCGCTTTTTTTTTTTTTTTTATCAGCTTTATTTCCCGGAGAAAAAGCGTGTGTCACACTGCTCCTCACTCCCTGCACCCTCTCCCCTCCTCTAACCCCCTAAACCCTATTTGCTTCCCATTATTCACTCCACTTCTTCACCAAAAAGGCAATACAGTGGGATCGCACATCTGCTTGGAACGCCGTCGATTCCGACTTGTGGGAATATGACGCCAGGTTAGCGGCAGCGAAGCCTGGACGGAAAACCAACGAGTGGAATGACGGTCGCTAATGCAGCTATTTGTCATATCTGTCAAGCTGTTGTTTAATGCTAATCTAATCAAAGGCAGGATCTCTGTGATTGCTCTGCCGTGTTCATGCCTCCGTACTTCCCCCCCCACCACCTCCTCTTCCCCTCGCGCGCCCAAGCCTATTTCTCCCATTCTTTTAGCAGCGGAATACCCCACCCAACGTCCCCACACCTGCACACAGGGACCACCGCCTTTTCCGGCGAGGATCGGCCGGCCCAGTGTTGATTGCTTCAATAAATCATCCAACCAAATTCTCTCACGGCTAATGCAAATGTAATTTTATTGTCGGAGGAGAAAGAATTGCGGGGCGGGGGAGAGAGATTGGGTGCCCCGCGAATGAGGCTTTGCACGGGGGAGAAGGGACAGACTTCGCTCCAGGCTAGATTACGATTTATAATTATTTGTGTGTTTGTTCTCCTTGTGTGGCTGTGAGGCTAAGCCAGCGCCATGATTGATGACGTTATTTAGGGAAGTTTGTTAGGCCCTCTGGCACAGGAAGCGATCGGATGCCTGACAGGAAGCGCTGCGGTGGCTCTGGCAGTGGAAAAGAATACACGAAATGCCTTTATTTGTTGAGATCTTGCATGTTTATTGCCGGTGTATTGCCTTGAGCGGAGGTAAAGGACTCATCACAGGAGAATCACTTGTGCAATATTATAACGGCTTTACGTAATAATATGGTTTTATAATTAACAATAAAAAAAGAAGAAAATCATCAACATTGCGATACTCTATTTTCCATTATACAAACTAGTTCTGTGTTTGAAGTTTTTTATTGAGCAATTTGACAGAAACTCTGGCCACAGTTTAGTTATTCAATCAATCACATTTATTTGTAAGGAACAATTCATAAAAAAAACAATTCACAGTGTCGTACAACTATTAAAATACATGAAATCACAATACAAAGCTGAACATAACCGTTTTTAGCCTAGCCTTGCACCAGAGTATAGGCCTGTCTCACATCTTCTTGTTTTTAGCTGCATAAAACTGAAATGCTGATTCCTCATGTTTAGTCCTGACTCTCATTTTCTCTTTTAAAATGATTGTTTAAAAGTAATAGTCTGATTTTGTGCTATCAGACAGCTGTTTACATGACCATTATCACAAAGTTGGTCATTTAAACTTTGTTTGTTTTTAGACATTTGAACAATATTGCGTTAAGAAGGAAAGCTAACTTCGAGTACTCACCAGGGAATACTTGGATTGATTTCAGGTTTAAAATAAAGGTAGAATTGAGTATAAAATGTGCTTTGTAGTACATTTTACATCCTTAATAATAATGTTGTAGGTAGGATAATTTAAAGGCATAAATCTGTAAAATTAAAACAAGAAAATAAAAGTTATTATCGGCAATTTTGTTACGGTGTGGGGGGCATTCAGAGTGTGAAACAACAAGGAAATACTCAGGACAAATAAGGTTGAGAGCCACTGAGCTGAACCACAAACAGCATTATGTTGAATTTGAACAAAAGAACGCTATTGATCAATCAAAGTAATGTGTCCGAGTCACATTTTCTGCCCAGAACTCAAGCTAGCCTCCGCTAACTGGACCCACTCCCAGTCACTGTCACCAGCGCGTTGCCATCACGCGACTCTTGGCTTCCCAGCGAACCCGGGGGGAATAGATGGAGATGATGTTGATTGATTTCCCCCGCTGCAGTCTCATACAAGATGCGACTGTGTGAAATTTTAATTAATTTCTGCTGCTTTGAGATGGAGTGGAGCAGGGGCGAGGGGTCAGGAGGCTGGGGACCACAGAGCAGTTTTTAATCAGGGAGCGTCGGAAAGTTACATCGGCCACAACATCGGCCTGGCTTTGAGGAGGGGATGGTAAACCGCTGTTTGATAGTGCTCCGGTTCTGCGCTCGTACGGCTGCGCTCCCAATTAAAGGACCATTTGATCAGATAATAACTGCGGGGGTGGCATGTGGCCTTGTTCTCGAATCAAGTATTGATCTTTTTTTGGACTGCTGAATATACAAAGTGAGGATTGATGATCCTTTAGGCTACTGTAGTCGCCAGAATGAAAAATAAGGCAGAAGTGAATGCACATAAAACCATGTTTGCTTTTCAAGGGAGGATATCGATATTTGTTGGTGATGTATTTGTATATAAAATTAGGAAAGAAGGATTATGGTCACGGCCCACTAACATTTTATGTCTTAAATCCTGCCCTTGCGGGACAACTTGAATGAATTTTGAGTTGTTTATTGTGTAGTTTGTAACACCCGACAACAATCGTGCAAGCGAGTTGTCCGACTTCTCTCATTTCTGTGGATTATCAGTCAATCAGATCATCCTTCAATTAGCTTTACGTAGTGACTGTTTTTACAATGAATACGTTCTGAATAAACCAAGCTTAGAGGTGGGAAGATTTACAAAGTATCTTATTATAGTGAATGTTGTTTTGAAGATGTGCAAAATTCATTCATACTTTTAAAAAAAATGCTGGTGTATACTGATTTTTCTGTGGGTAGTGCTGCTGCAATAACTGCAATATTGCAGATATTTATTGACCAATTAAACCACAAATGGACTCAAGCGACCGCGGTAACCTGCAGTTTTCACACCTTTTTAAGAAAAGCTTTCACTGTGTTCTGCCATCAGACTCTGCTCAAGTCTCGAGCAGACGGGAGTTTTGAATTTCATGAATGAGTCAATAGATAAACAGCACAGATGTAACTGAGCAGGTGGTCACGACTGAGCATTCTGCACAAACAGCACCATGTTTAACACAATCCCACACTGACCCAAACAAAGAAAAGAGAATCCTCCTGCAGATAAAGAAGAACTAAAGGTCCACAGTGGCCATTATATCCACCTGAAAACACAGTCTGCGTGCTGCGCGTAAATCCACAGCACAGTCTGTTGTCCGCGTTGAAGCCAAAACAGACATGCTCAACACTTGGCTGTCATCCTCCTTGGTCCAGGTAAACCGGGTAAACCACAAGTAAATGTGGTGTGGTTAAATCCAGTGAGAAGATGCAGCCCCCTATAAAGTTCAGCCAAAACTAAAATACTCCTCCATCCATAAACGTGTAGTAAAAGCATAAGAACGTGCTGTGCATCGGTGCCATATATGCGGAAAAGAAAAGTAAAACATGAGAATGTCGCTTATGCCTGCAGTTGTATTTGCTGCTATAATTCAAGTACAACCTCAATTTACATGCATTATTACAGGCTTATGGGCCACGACGCAGACACAGCAAACAGCTCTATCTGTAGCTGATTTTACAGTCATTTCATATTTGCCTGGTACTTATGTCTCAATTTATATATTTAAAGACATAATATTGTCTGATGATTGTTATTGTGATGCCCCACAAAACAATTGGATGATCATTTTTGTCAATATCGTCCGTCCCTAAACTGAGTGCAATATTTGAATCACAAGTGGAGTTGCTCATTTGAGATTTAGTACTATAGAATTACAAGGGATATTCAGCAACATTTGCATCAACTAAAATTGTAATTGTTGTAATTATCATAGCTACAGCAATGTGTATTTAACGTTTCGTGTGCAGCACTTTGGAAACGTTGCAGTCGATAAAATGTCCCATATAAATACATTGGCTTGGATTGACCGTTTTGTGGCTGTTGGTATTTTGGCTTGTGCTATTTCCTTTACAAATGCTTGTGGTGGAAAATGTGTTTTTGGAAAGACAAAGAGAAAGAGCTGCTTGTACATGTTGCATATTCCACGAGCCTCTCTGACTGGTCTGGAGAAACATGTCCGTTCACCTCTCGTCTCTCCCTCGCCTCCTTTTGCTCCTGATTCGTCATGACACTTTCAACTCTCCCTCTTGCACTCGTCTTCTCCCGTCTCTGTCATATTTACAGCCAGTTGTGTTGTTTCCTGGGTACACATCTTGAAGTGGCCTCCACCTAAAACATCTGATTAATAAATAATGCCCCGAGACAAGAGAAAGAGCTTTTCCCCGCGCTGGCTCTCGTCCGGACGGAGCTTTGAGAAATCATCTCATCGGCTGCCGGACAGCGAACGTCAAGCGCGGGGCCATAAATCTCCTCAGTAGCTGCATTTGTGTCCTGTAGATCAGCCATTATTGTCCGGCCCCTCTGTCAGCCCATCCATCGTTCTGCCATTTATCAGAAATGCATCCTGTACCTGGAGTGGAAGTGGAAAGGAAGATGGAGAATTGCGAGGTTGAGGGGCACTTGTTTGTTGATGGCAAAGTCTAGACTGAAAAACAGCTGCTGCGTTATTGCAGAACAAGCAGAAATGGAGACAAGCAAAATGTGTACAAAAAACAAATAAATTAACCTTTTAGAAGCGGAGCATTAGTGGTGGGCAATACTGACAAAAAAAACTGGCAAAAATCTCTTATTTTTATTATTATTATTATTATTATTATTATTATTATTATTATTATTGTCATCATTATTTTTATTTAATTATTTTGAACTTATTATTTAAATTAGTATTATTTTTTAGTATCCTTATAATGATAGTCAGATGATTTTATGTATATTATAATTAAAAAAGCAAATGTGTTAATGTTTTTAAACTTGTTAGTTGAGGTTTGTTTTTTTAATCAAAAAATGTGAAATGCCTGTCAAATGAATCACAAAAGTGCAGAAATATCACCTTACACCCATTGGAAATATTGCAACATAACTTTTTGCATAAAACAAGGAGCACGTTTAACTATGAATGATATACTTGTGGCTACTTATTATAATTTTGCATATCTTCAAAACAAGAGTCACGATTTTATCCAAGTTTTGATATATTTCCCACCTCTATGGAGACATAATAAAAAGTTGTTATCTATTCAAGTATAAATTGTAGCAAAATATATATAAAAAATACATGTTGAGTATTTCCAAAGGCAAGGAAAAACCAAGGCACTTTGTTAATTTTTTAAAAGCCTTTATTGTACATTCAGCCCTACTTGGCATTCCTCAGGGTGCAGTTTTGTTTTTTGTTTTTTTACTTTGAAGTACCCACGCAGAGCTCTTTTATTTCTATTTATTCCAATACCAAGTTGTATTGTTAACTTCAGACAGACAGAAACTAACTGGCCAGAAAACTGTCGAGTCTGAACACTAGAGTGAACACTGAGAACGCGTTTTCTCTTTTAGTATTGAAGTTTCTACCCTCGTACAGTCTGTTATGTTACGTCACTTTCTATCGTATCGCATTTCGCAAACGGGCAACTTAAACGGCCTGAAAAGTTTGTTGCTAACGACCGATCTCATTCCTCAAACGAGCGTATCGATCGCACGGCGCGCGGAGATCAAACACGCCAGACCTGTTCCTTAATGCAGGGGTTTGAACTGGCTTCGGCTCCTCTCTCCGCCTCTAACCTGCAGGTCGTGAGGTCAAGGGTCAGCGGGAGCCAAGTGTTTGGGGAAGTCGATGTCCCTCTCCCCACCGACTCGGGCAGAAGCTCCCATCTGGTAAACAGGTTAACTTCGGGCTCGGAGCGTATGATAATGGAGAAGTCATTGGATTAACGGGACGACAGGAACGTTATTCAGTTACTATTAGAAAATGCTGTTAATCTACGTTCAAGACTACAGAGTGCGTTATTTTGCATTGTCGCAAGTTTCCGTGTTATTAAATTAGTTCTGGACAATCTTTTTACATACATTTGGCATAATGCGACCTCAATAAAGTGCCCGTTAGATTGGATTGTCAGTATGCGACAACATTAGCGTAGCATTAGCTCTAAAATGATAATAAAGGGGACATGGTGGGCTAAATCAACTTTAATGATCTTTTAATGTGGTTACAACTGTGTTTCCTCATCATTAGTTTACGCGGAGTGGTATTCTGATTGATTGATTGATGCACGTTTGATTGATCCTGTATTGTCCTGCAACCGAGGCTCAATTGCGCAGAAAATTCCTGTTTTCACCTGCCCCCTATCCACGCACACATCCCTGTACTTAAGTGCGATTATAAAAAAAAATAAAATAAAATAAAACTCATAGGGTAGGGTTGGTAAAAGGTCACGCAGCCACTTTTCCGAAATCATAATATGTTAATGAAATTCTGCTGTTTGTTACAAAGAGGCGGGGCTTATCTGTTCTGCGGTTTTCAACAGGAAGTCAATGGACCAGATTCTTTTTAAACAATTTTTTTTTAAGAAAATAATGATCTACTTATGTTCTAGTTCAATGCTAAGTACCTGAAAATAAGAAAATGTCTCCGTTAAGCTTGTACATAAGAGAATAACAAAAATATGCACAAAACTGTCAATTTATTTTTTGTTTTCGTATTCTGAGTGACGCTTCAGAACCGCGATGTGCTAAACAGTCATATTCCTCAGTCGGCGGCCGTATTTCTTCCCCACCGCTGCGCCAGCCTTTGATGGATCAAGGGCACACCGTGTTGTACCAACCAGTCGGGGAGCTCGGAGAAGTGCCGTGGTATGCGCCCCGAACCGGGGGGGGACGCAACATACATTCCCCGTCATTTTTACTCTCAGCCGGGCCCCGTACCCCACTGCGCGGTTTAACAGGCTCACAGGGTTCAAGATCAGTGCAAATCAAAGTGTTATTTTTCCTCCCTCTCCCGGCCCTGGCCCCCTCTCACCTCAGACTTGCCCTTTTTTTTTTTTTTTTTTTTTTAAGTCGTACCACGCCACTCCCCGTATATTCCCCGAGATGGTGCTCTCCTGTGAGACGCAGGGAAAACACTGTAACACCAACTGGCACTTAATTTTGCAGGCACCCCGCCGGTTGCCAGATATGCGGGCCGAAGAGGAGGCAGCGAAAGGGGGTGATGTCGGCGGCGAGGCTGGGGTCAAGGGGGGGGTTTCCTGACAGGAAGTGAAGTCTAGCTGCGAGGGGAGAATCAGACAGGAGGCTGAGAAAAAATTGAGTTTTAATTTGGCTCCCAGCAGGTTTTTACTGTGGACTGGTTTCAAATGGGTCATCGGTCGTGAGCCTTAGGGCCAAGGAAACCCTAAAACTGAAATCAACTTGACAAAATGTCAAAATGCTAATCAGCTAATGCTAGTGCTAATGCTAGGATTCAGCTATCGCAAACCAAAAGCACATTTTAGTGAACCTTTGTGTGTTCTGTAAACTGCAGGGCTGTCGGCCTTTATTTGCTCAAAGGGGTTTGAGTCATGTCAACCAACTCTTTTATTTATCTGATTTATATGGGACAACATCAGGAAGAAGGAGACATGGCTTGAGCTGACGTTAGTTGAAGATTTGGGACTTAATCATGAGTTTAATCTTACTTTTTACATAAATATATGGTTTCCTAGTACTTTTCTGAATAGATTGTTGTTTTTGCATTCAAACTTGTGCGTGTTTTGCCCTGTAAGTGCCGTTTGGGTCAGATAAAGTTTTGAGCTTTTGCCAGTTTCACGCCACTTCCTCTCTAGTTGACTCATCAGTCGACAGGACATGTTGTTAGTGGACCAAGAATTTCTTTGCCTGACTACAGCCCTAGTAAAATATTGGAATAAACGCTGTCTTTGTATTATCAGCGGGCCCGTGTTAATGACCGTCGAATGGTAATAGAATGGTAACTAAACGTGTATGTACAAAAACATGGTATTATTACTAATGGAAACGGGATACTATTATTTCATGGTTTAGTAAATTGCCAGGAAACATGTTTTGTACTTGTACTGGTTGTAAAATTACTAAAACATTTTTATTGAAAGTATAGCAAAGGTGATACCTTGCTTTTTTCAAAAATGATGCCTGTTCTAGTACAGCTATAAATAAATACATTCCTCATATATTTGAACCCAAATTGTGTTTTAAATATATGACTTATATGACTTATGTGGAGCTGGCACTGTCTTCCTGTCAGCTGCAGCGATTGCACTGTTTTCATACCTGACAGGTCCAAAGTTATAAGCCCGTGGAATGCTTTTGCTTCTCCCCATGTTCTCCCCTCTCCGCTGTCCTGCTGCTTAAAGCATGCTGCAGTCACTTGGCTCATGTGGAGGGGAAATTCTTGGAGCTGCATATGTTAGGAGTAAAATGGCTAATCTAACGTGTGATAAACACAGCGATACAATTCAAGGATATTTATACTTATTTAATATTGTTTTGACTAAATGTACAGTATATTGTAAAAATCCCCTGAAAACCACTAAATGATTAGAATTTAGGCGCCGCTCCAACTGTCATTAATCCTGTTGTTGTATGACATGGTGCTATAGACATATATTTACTCACTTTTCACGTTCTGCATGCAGTTATCTCTCTGACATGTTGTGCTCGGTCTGTTTTGGGCTGGGGCCGTAGGTCATGTTTTTTCACTCCGTTTTACTGTAGTCGGGATAGTGTAACTCCACGAAGCCCTCAGAGACCCTACAATGTAAATATTTGGACGTCAGTAAATATTCTGAGTTGTGACTGAGAGGGAAGCAAACACAAATATACAAGTGTCTGTTTTTCTTTAGCCACATACCTACTGAACATACACATTTAGATGGCTGACAACTGTACTCTATGTTGTCATGTTGTGTTTTTAGACAGCTGCACAACAAAGCGACAACACTAATTAGGAAGTTATTTATCATTATTTCTCTAAAGACTTGGTGACAGGTGCTTTCGATTGATGCAACATTATTACATACAAAAGCCTAAAATAATTATACTTGCATTAAAAATAAGCATTTTTTAAAAATCTGATTTGGGTCAATGATGAAACCAGCATTTTGCAACGAATGATACACTTCACACAGGAATTGAAACTATTCATCTATTTATTTATTTTCCCTCTTGGACAACAATTTAGCTCCACAACACAGCTTGAATTTGGTTGAAGTGTGCTCGTTTCTGTTCTGTAAAAAAATTAAATGCCACATGTTTTAGAGGGAAATCTGTAGCTCTCAGACCAGTCACCTTTCCTGGCTGCAGTGCCTTTTTTGACAAAAGATTTATTCTTTTTTTGTGTCATTAAAAGTTGTATTCCCTGTAGCCTCAAATCAACAAATACTTGTGATTATGAGTGATGCCACTAAAGAGCAATAGTGACTTATTTATTATTCTGTGCGAACTCAACCATTTCTTTCTGCTGTGTTGTAGAATGTTTTCCTTGTGTTGTGGCGGGCCCAATGTTTGAAAGGCCATTTTACTCTGGAGGTCTGGGTTTTCTCACCAGTGGTAGTGGTATATTTAGATGTTGATTATGGATAATCAGCTGTAATGACGGAAGTGCGTGGCATGTGTTTAGACTCAATGCCATCGTCTTCGGAGCAGAGACCAAACAGGGCTGTCGTACTGACTCACAATTGGAACAGACATGAGCAATGCAATTATACTACAGAACACACTGTTTTAAAAGAATGAAATAACTTGTCCAGCTGAGTCGTTGCTAGAAAGGTATAGTTGGCGATTACGATATAAAGATCATGACCCTATCATTTGTTGGAAGGTCAGGTGAAAGGCCAAAGGTCACAAATGGCTGCTTGTATCCTCTCATCAGGAGTGTGCCGGTCATTGGCCGTATCGTGGTCATAAAAGCCGTGACACCGCTGACCAGGGCAGACAAAATCCAATATTCTATCACTGAGCTGTCTCCGGTTCCTTTTTGTCACCAGAAGATGTCCCCCAGATCAGGGTCATTGCTTTTTTAATTCGACTAGAAGAGCCATTTCTTTGGCTATAATGACACCATTAGTTTTGCTATCACCTTTGTCCACGTTCACCAAACGCCAATGGTCTCAACACCGTTCATCAAATCTAATTTGGAACTGAGGGTTTCCTCACATCAGCAGTTTTGAGGTTCAGTTTGCTATTGATCATCTCAAGGTCCCCACTAAAATAGATTGTAGAAGAATATAGTCTTTATATTGTTACAGTTTCCATACAAGTCCAATAGAGTCTATGTATTCTGTATATTGCTGTAATTGAATGTATTGAACAATAATATATGAATGGGCCTAATTTAGAGCCTTGAGGTACTCCAGTTGGACTTTTTCTAGATACTCCACTTCCACATGCCCCTTTTACTTATATTTAGACATTTGACAGTGAGATAATACAATCTACAGAGAAAATTATTTTAAACATTTGTCATGATCTACTACTTTTATAAATTCAATTCAATTATACACCTCACTAACTTACAACACCACAATAAAGACTAAAACAAATACCTTAAAAGCTTAGTATACAATTTCAGAAGTTCCTTTCGTCAGTGTTTTAATCAAAAGTGAAGTCTAATGTATCTGGATTTCTGCTTGTCTTTAGAACCGCGGCTCTATTTACAACCTCACTTCCTGTGCTGTTTATTTGAAATCGAGCTAGCTTGCGTTTGGCCCGCTCTGAAATCTCCTCGCGGCCACAGGTTTGGTTACACTCATGGTAAATGTCCTTCAACTGCAGCGTATGCCTCATCTAGCAGGCCCCAAGGCTGCACTCACACACTTCCTCCGAAAAAGCAAATCCTCCAGTCCCCATGCCAACATTCAACTTCCAAAAACACAATTTCCACTCGGAGCTCCGGCTTTTATTCCCCGCGTGCCCTCTTTATTTAGAATGCATTGTAAACACGGTCAATGCCAATATGGCTTGACACGACAAAAAGCAGTTATGAGCGAGGTTAAGTGTTAGGCGGTTATCTGTGTGACGTGCCTTTCGCTACGCAGTGAGAGTACGCAGGCGCTTTTGGCCAGAGCGGTTTGAATTGGCGTGGGATATGATTGCTTCTGATGGCTGCACATTTTTGCACTCCAAAAAAAAAAGAAAAAAAAGAAAGTAATATATGGTTTGAGAGTCGTCGTACACGCGGATAAGTTTGGATGTGTTTTCGAAACTTGTAAGCCGATCTTTCCTTCCTTATTCGTCGTGTGGATACTCTTCGGGCCCCGGGAGCTTTCTTGGTTTGCTGAAAGGGCAGTCTCTAGATAAACACAGAGTTTCCCCTATCAGCGCATGAGGCATGATGACAGCAAATTACATGACTTTTACGTCTATTCAAACCAATGTTGTTTTAGACAGTTTATTGGTATGAAGTGAACGCAACCCCGGTATATAAGTTCTTGCCACATCTTTTCAAAGCAATTCCAGTCGACTAAATCAGTTCTTTTCCAATTTAAAAGTTGTGGTTCCAATCTTGACGCTTTTCATGCATATTTCTCGGCGTCCCCCGAGAGGAAGTAGGGGAAAAAGCGCTGCTAGGTTCAGACAGGCCCCATGACCTTGTTGCTTTATTATTCTTTTGACGCTTGTGTTGGAGGTGTTGAAATATTGAACAGAACATGAGAGGACGATGACCGGCGAGTTTACTTCTCCCCTTGTCCCGTCCACTTCGAGGATTTAAAGTCGCGCTCGGCTGAGGTTTGAATTGTTTAGACTGACACCTTGAACCATAACGCAAGTCAAAAACGGGAGGAAATAAGTGCATTTACTGGTGATAAATGCACACTTAACACTGGGCTTTTCGTGTCCGACCACCGTCTGCAGTCAAACTAGTATAGAAAGAATTGGTAAAATGCCTCTGTAATCCCTCATTCGCCCATTTAAATTCCAGAGCTAAAGAAAATTAAATATTTGTCACCTGGACAAAGGTTTTTAGAGTAAATGTGTTTCGCCACTCATCCAAGTCGCTTCTTCAGTTGGAAAACGAAAACACATTCAGTCTTAAAACTTTTGTCCAGTTGACAGAATTCAATTTTGTTTGCTAAATAATACTTTTTTTTACTATTTAAGGATGGTTTTTTTTTTTCACAATTTATATTTTTTATCCTTCATATACCATGCACACTGAGTTTAGTCAACTCACCACTAATCTATGAAAGAAAGAATGTCTAGTTACATGTTTTTAATTCTAAATAACTATTATGCCTCAATGCTCAAAAAAGAAAAGTAATAATATTTCATTTTTTTCTCTTTGAGTATAGCATGAAATGGGGGTGAGAATGGCGAGAGACATGCGGCAAATTGTTCGAACGCCGAGAGGGACCAGGCGTGCCGCGACCTAAACATTTCCGTCGACTCATGCGCACGTTTTTGTTTTGTTATGTGACTGCAGGAATGGCAGAACTCCATCCAGAAGAACGCAGGCCTCGCCTTCATCGAGCTGGTCAACGAAGGCAGGTATGTAAACGCTCACTGTGCTCTCCGCGTCATTGTCTGTCCTCGGCATCGCTAATCACGGACCACAGCGCAAGCTCCTCCGAACCCCTCACGTCCCTCAGGCCATCACGGTGAGACGGGAACTCGGCTCGGCGGACAATGATTGGAGTGTTAAAGAGAAAATGGGGGGAAATGATGGTGGACCTTTTGAGTTTAGGGTCTCATTCAACATGTTCGTCTTCCACTGGGACTTGAGGGAACTGGAGATGTTGACCGTGGTTTACTAGTTCGGTGTTAATACTTGTTCTCCGTAACCAGCAATGATCAAATTGTCGCTAGTTTCACATTGCGTAATCTTGGTTCAGTATAATTTCTCGCACAAAAGCCCACACTTGCCAGTATTGATCCAGTGCTTTTAAAACGGGTTCCGCTGATCCCCAGTAACGATAATGAGACCGGTGATGGAGTTCGCTGGTTTCTTTGTAGAGGACAGGGTTTGTAATTCACTTTAAAGAGGTGACGCTTGTGCAAACATACCTCGTGTCATGGCGGGTTACCAGTAAAACGCCGGTGATTTATACGACATTATGCGTTTGTTCCTGGTGGAAAACTTACTTCATCTTTCCATCTTCACTTCATTTTAAGCCTTGTGAAATAGTACATTTCCTAAGTTTAATTATACCGCACAAAAAACATACAAATTATTTCTATTTTTAAGAAATAAAATGTAAGTCTGACACACGTCCCCCATTGTATCGATCCCACCTGTCCCAATGTCTGTGAAATCAGATCAGAAATCAGAATCACAAAGAATCAGAAAAACATGTGTCCATGTTTGAGGTCAAAGTAAAAGTCTATTTTTTTTTTAACATTTTATAAAATTCCCGTCATCCATTTCTCTGTTACTGCCTTTTTCGTTGCAGCGGAAAGTACACTCGACAGGTATCCATTAATCATCTCCATCGCTTGAGTCCTACAACCGAGGAACATTGTTGTGAAGTCAAATGGAGTATTGGTGTCGAAGACAATCCCATAAATCTTTTTTTGGCAGGATTTGATTATTACAGCAGAGGCCAAAGCTACTATACAGAGGCTTCACAAAACTCAGCCATCTCTTTATACTCCAAAGGGTTCAGAAACAGCTTCAGTTTTAATCAGGGGGGATTTTAGTCTGACGTTTTAGGGAAAATCAGCCAGAATGATAAGGGGTTTTTAATAACTACGCATAAGTAAAAACATGATATGGGTCAAAACTAGAAGCCACGTCTCATTTTGACACATGCTTGATATAGGGGCACTGTAACGTATAGCTCCATACTGTTCTCAAACCGTCTCCTCCAAACGTCCCACTGGTGTGTCGTTGGCCTGTAGAGAAGAGCCGTTATTGATAGCGGGGTCCCGACAGGGCCAGAGAGGCAACAGAGGCCCCTGCACCTCCGCTCCCCTGCTGCCCTGCGCTGAAACAGCAGGCTTAGGTTACAGTGGTCCCCTGGCCCCTGAAAGCCCCAGCCTACAGTCCTCCACAGCACCCCCCCCTCCCATCCCCTCCCCTCCGCTTTCTGTTATTGTTCCACTTTGCACAGTCCTGACCTTTAGTGCTGTATCGAGGTTTTGGTCGAGCCAACAAACATGCACGTTTCATTAACACTGATAAGGCCTGAGGAGGTGGGCTACACATGTTGGGACAATGATCCTCCCTCCTGTCAGATGCATATCATTAACAGGTCGATTAGCACCTACAGACCAGTAAAAGAAGGGATCTGCTCCGGTACGGTTTCACAAATTAGATTTTCTGCTCATTCTGCACGGCTCTTTTTTCACATTTTATGGGTATTACATGGCTGTCCCGGATCCAGTTCCCCAGACTGTGCTAAGCAGATGTTTTGAAATGTCCAACATGTATTCTAAATGATTGATCAAATAGAAAATAAGCGCCACTCCTTGTTTTGTTTCCCCAGGTTGCTGAGTCACACCATGAAGGATCACCTGGTCCGAGTGGCCAACGAAGCGGAATTCATCCTCAGCCGACAGAGAGCTGAAGACATTCACAAACATGCAGAGTTTGAGGTTTGACTTTGATGTTTTTATTATGAATTGTAAAGAGAATCGTGGCTTAGAACCCTGAAAACCGGAGCGTAGCGACTTCTAGAACTGAGTTGATATTATATTGCCAAACTTCCACTTCACTGGAAATTTCAAATCTTTGTCAAAATGATTTAAACATTTTGGGAGATTTTAAACTACTTCTTAACTGTTGTCACCTGCAGTTAGTTCGACAATTGCAGTTCTACAATTGCATTACACATCTAACATGTTTTTGCCTTTTACAGAATATATCCTTCAATACACATTTTTAACCATGTCTTGGAAAAGTATAGTTGGTAAAGAAAATCATTTATATAAGTTATAGTCTGATTCTTTCTATGTTCAACAGACTTACTGTATATCCTGGAATGCTATTAACCAATACCAATGTAGGAATTCGTTTTCCTCAAAAGACTTATTTTTTACTTACTACAAAATAGGTCGATAGAAAAAGATTTTTTTTTTTTAAATTATTATTATTATTATTATTATTATTATTATTATTATTATTATTATTATTATTATTATTAATTATTTATTATTTAAATATATTTATATATTTTCAGATTTATAACAAAATAATAAACAGAAAAACAAAACAAAACCAGAGAAAAGAGAAAAAAGTAGACAGTAGTAAGTAGTATCCCAAAAAAAAAAAAATCATGGCACACAAACCCAAAGAAAACAGTCCACAGTTTGTCAAATTTGTCCATTTTCAAATGAAGTCCCAACGTAATCCACAAAACGGATCCAATTTGATCTGGAATTTTCCCATTGTCGGACCAAAAAATAATCTCTTATCTTTAGTTATGCAACTGCTATTCATCCTGCAAGAAACAACTGAACAGCTTTTTATGAATAAGAGCGTGTTATGACAGTAAACAAACTTATTACAGCCAATAAAAGGCTCAACCAGGATATATCGGTATCTGTGCGCCCTCTAATTAAAATGCAGGAACTTTAACGTGAGTCACTACCAGCCTAATTAAAGTAGCGCATTACACAGTCGCCCCTCTGTGAAAGCCCCCGTGAGCTTGAAGCCTGCTTTGATAGTGCTTTGATAGCGACGGTTCATAGCTTGATATTTTTCTGCGCTGTCAGTGGAGATGTAGTGAAAACAGCCAAGTGCTGCGTGTCGGGGGTGGGCGGGGCGGGGGGGTTCGGGGGAACACTGGCTCTGGACTTGTCAATCACGGTTCCGAGCTGTCACTGCAGACCTGGAGGACAAATGTTTACTTTTCAAACATAACCCTGAGCTAATCACGAGCACACGCACGCACACACACACACTTACACACCGACGCGGCGCGAGTGGCCAAACAGAGCCGGGTGTTGATTTCTCCCGCTGCGTCTGGGGGCAACTGTAGGCTGCGCAGGTAAACCCAAGCGCTGTTTACTCAACTCCAGTCCCCCTTTAAAACTCGAGGAGGTTTAGATTTCCCTGCTCAAAGATCGCCACGGATGTTCTAGTTCAGTGCACGCAGAAAGGAACGAGGTCAATGGATTGTGGACGTTTTTTTCTCTTCACTAATTGACTTGAATATCAAAAAAAAAAAAAATTTAATCATATTTTTGTATGATTTAAAATCGGATTCCTTAACATACACGAGAATTTATTCCTCCAGAGTCTGAAGTCTCTGCTCCCAACTGCATGCTTTCACTGACTAAATACTCAATAATAATCATATCATTGACGAAGTAACTGAATCTCAATTAAAATGTGATTAATTGCACAGCTTTTGTTCTCATTACAAATAGTTGGACCACTTGCATTAGATATGTCATCGTCTGTGTGACCAATGAACAGGCCCTTAACATTTTGGGTTTCTGGAGCTGTTCATGAAACCTTTTTTTGTTTGTTTTTTTGTTCTTGAGAGCCGTGTTTTCAGTGATCGTTGCTCTCCTCCAGATGATACAGCTGATACTCAATTTACTGCAAGAGTAAAATTAATGAAAGGCTATAACTTTTTAATAGTTCTATTTTTTTCTCTGTAATTGGGGAAGTTGCCCTGCCTCTGCAGTCTTCCCAAATCAGATATCTCCCATTGTTTGTCCCAAAGTGCCTTTCACAATTGAATTCCCCACTTAAATGCAGTTGCTCCTCGGTGACCCCAGAGAAGAAGTGAAGCCCTGATAAGTCTTGCTCTGATATTGCTGTATTGATTTTTGCCTCCATACAAGCCTGTTTGAGGCTGCTGCAGCCAACAGTTTCATTTTGCACTGCCACTATAAAAATAACAGGCCAATGAAACCTCCCCCCAGAGGCTGGGGGAGCTCACTCTCCAGCCATTTTCAGCTCTGGATACTTTTAAAGATGAAAGGGGAAAAAATGGGTAGGATATGGCCAAATAAAAAGAAAATCTTTGTTTTCAGTATGTAAACTTTTTTTTCATTTGGACATTTGGAAGCATTTAGTTTTAGTAACTCTTTATCATAGGTCCAAACGTGAAGGTTAGGCTTTAGGTAGAGTATGTATAATTTGAATTACTATATTACATTTTACTTTTAGTCGGCGTGATCGCTCATTCGTCCAGGAGTGTTCCAAAAAGATTCAGTTGTGGTCATCTGGACTTTTTCTAAAAACAGAGTCCAGATGACCACAACTGAATCTTTTTCTACATTTTGCAGTTATGATAGGCTTTACAAGAAGGTTTTGAATATAATTGTAATGTTAGTTTTAGTTTAGTTTATTGATATTGAATGGGGCAGCATGCATGAATGAACAGCTAATGCTGTAACGACATGGCTTTAGCTCAAAGCTCATTTCCGTGGTCCCATGGGACGGGGTCAAGGCAGATACAACAGTGTAGCATTTTAACTTAAGGTTTTGCAGCAAAATGGTTGCTGGGAAAAAGTGTTCAGTCGCATGAAGCTCCAATGCACCTGAGGCTATTCCCGCAATATGATCTATTTCGGTTTAGTTTTCTTTCAAGAATGATTGGTTTAGTCAAACAGAAGCTTCAAGTGCCAACCCAAGACAGCAGCACAGATTATTGGATACATAAAAACAAATTTATGTTTGCGGCTTGTCAGAGTTCATATCCTTGACTCGACAGTGATAGAGGGGCATTTTGATTTAGATATCTTTCCCCTCAGAGACACAACATATGCTTTCCCCTCGCTCTCGCTCTCACTCGCTCGACAGAATTGAGTTATCCTTGGCCCAGAGAGTAAGTTATTACACCGGGCTTAGGGTGAAACAGAGATGAAGATAACTAGGAGGAAATCCAATTACCTTTTAGGGTTCTCTATCTAATAGGATCCTTAATGTGAAGGAGATCGGCAGATCGGATGCTGTTGCCCGCCGCAGTAAAGGATGGACTCTGATATCTGTCCGAGGAGCAACACAGACGAGGAGAATCGAAGTCTTCTGGGTCTTTTATGGCGCTGTTCATTAGGGATGAAATGTGGCGGGCTCAGGGGCACAAGGGCAGATAAGAAGGTCCAGATAAGGGCAAGCGAGCGAGACCCAAATCATTTTTATTCTCCTTTTCAGCCCTGTTGTTTATCCGCCCATGAGTCAGACTTTGCTTTATACGGCGTAATTGAATTGACGTTGGGCAGACCCTGAAAGCCAGACGGGAGCGGGTAATTAGTGCTGCGCGGCATTGTCTCGCCAGTGCTGAGGCTGTAAAACGATCCAGCCCCTCGCCCCGCGTTAATGACATTAACATTGAACTGATACTCATTATGTACCATTATCATAGTGCCGTGTGCGGACCGAGTACTTCAGAGACCATCGCAGAGACGGAGTAGAAGTAGCGCAGGGTCTTCTGACATGTAACCGCAGGGCTTTTGTAGGCCGAGGCGCTGTTTAGGCGTTTGGACGACTTTGTGGACTTTACAGCATCAAACTAGTCCAATATTTGGTGACCACAGGACATTTTAATACAGATTCCGTCGAGTAGTTTACGTTATTCCTCTTTAAAAGTCTTTAAAAACTCACTATGCCGTATTTCGTCTTTATTTCACCGGCTTGACACAATCTTTGCCCTTACTTTGTTAGCTTGCTGTCTTGCGTTTTAGTATCTGGGTTCGATAACCTGAAAAACGTCAACAAAATGGACGCTTTGGTCGATGGACGATGCTCGGTCTTTGGTCAGACGATCCCAGCTCCCGGAGGCTTTGTCATTTTCATTTCTAACACTCGGACTGAAGCCTGCACTCACGGCAACACTGTGTCATGTCCTGGTCCGTACTGTGATGTGTAGGATTGTGTTACTAGGTGTGTATATATATATGACTTATGTAGAGGTCAGTCATTGTGTTTTGGTTTTCTTGAAAAGCCAATATATTGGAAAAATCCCAATCATATAAACAGCCCAAGTCTTAATAGGTCTATGTTAGTTATTTCTATCCATATGCAAGTTAGATTGTCCAAGAAAATCAATACTAAAACTAGGTTCAATGCTCATTTGAATTTAAAGAAAAAAAAAAAAAATCTCAAATGGGAAAAAGTTGGACCTTTCCTTAATTATTAATATAATAGTCTTGATTTTATCATAACTCGTGTAAAACTAAGTATTATAGATATCTACTTTGTGCTGAAAATGTTATGATATTGTCATAAAAGTGTTTTGTTTTTGTGGTTTTCTTGTATTGCGCTGTTGAAATTGGTATCGATAGTTGAGCGCTTTCCTTCATATCAAATCTATTAGAACAACCCTCTTATGAATTATTTGTTGATTGACGTCACATAAAATAAGTGTTATTTGCATATGACTGTTCTATATATTGTGGGTATTGTTTGATTAGTTAAGTCTGAAGAAAAATAATAAATTGCAGGCAATCGTCTGAAAATTGTCGAGTGAAAATCCTCCGACTGTCGACGCTACCGTCCAAGGGTTAACAAAACACAGATCTAAAGATACTACTCTTCAAAAAGGTTAACTACACTTTCTCATTACTGCTTTGGCTCGTATAAGAACGTCTTTAAAATCGTGGTTTTCATACGTCGTCAAAGCAGGTCTGCCTCGTACCTTTTGTGCGCAGGATAAAAGCGTCGCGCTGTGCCGCCGCAGAGGCCGGCTGGGGAACTGCGGTCTGTATCTCGGTGTCTTGTCAGAGTAATGAAGTCCCCTGGTAGTTCCTCCACTGCCGCCATCATTACGTCTGACCCGCTACCCCCGAAATATATATGACTACACAGTACACTCTGTTTCACTCTGACACCTTTCCTCTTCTGTGTTTTAAGAGTAGCTTGGCCGTAATATACTGTAAATCCGTCTTGGAAGAAGTGAAGTTCTGGAAAATGGCATCTTTTGTGTATTGTTTGTTTACGTTTTTGTTGTCTTTTATCCAAGTTTAATGCGCACCTTTATCAACATCTTAGTCTCAAATGTTTCCCAATCATCTGTCAGTTTTGATATTATCTTTAGTTTTTGAACCCCCAAAGCCCTCCAGCTCTTTGCCACAATCGCACATTCAATTCCAAAAAAAAAAACCCCTGTATTCTTTTCCCCTCTGGTCGTGTCCTTTCGTCATTTGACTATTTTTCACCTGCCGACACTTTAACGCGCATGATTTTTCACGTGGCACGACCTTGAGGCCGCGCTGAAGTTATTGTGCTAAAGATGGCAGCGTCTCGGGCCGATGCGACGAGCGGGAGGGTCGCCGGTTTTGTCCAGCCCGGCGGATCGTGGGCAGGGTAGATGGAGCGGCTGCCAGGCGGGCCGGGCGACCAGTCCATTAAAGAAGGCCCGCAGACGCCGTGAGGGGAGGAGCGGAGGGGCGGGAGGGGGGGGAGATAGTTTGATAAGTGTTGCGCCTGCGTTAACCTTGATGGTTGCGCGCACTGGGCTGATGCCAGCAGCTCGGATCGGTTTCAACTGGATTAGATTATTTTTCTCCCTCCCGAGCTCCTGGAGAAGCAAAAATCAATACTCGGGAAGCCGGCATGACAGGGGAATCATTTCAGAATTGAAGTAGCTGTCAGGCATTGTCATTTGGTGACTTTTGTTCGCCATTGTACTTTTAAGCCCTCATTTTTCTCCCCCCCTCTTCCTTTGACTCGTTTCTTCCCTGGCCCATTGTCTGAATTCCCCTGGTGACATTTTATGTTGCAATTTAAAAACTCGAGGGCAAGAGATCAAGTGCAAGAGAATCTCTTTGAAACCAATTGGTGGACCGGTTCAGCAGCTACTTTTGTTTAGCGACCCCCAT
Source organism: Chaenogobius annularis (assembly GCA_015082035.1). Lineage (NCBI taxonomy): Eukaryota > Metazoa > Chordata > Actinopteri > Gobiiformes > Gobiidae > Chaenogobius > Chaenogobius annularis. The sequence continues at coordinate 48,369 of BJKM01001205.1, read as the reverse complement.
TCTCTTTTCTCATTTCGTCCCCTTGTCTCTCTAGACCTCCATTGTGTTCCAGGAGGAATTTATTTGTAGAACATTTGCATTCTGTGATACTAGACAAGGACAAGTCTGATGCCTCGCCTGGTCTGGACAGTTTCTTTGCCCGGTTTGTAAATGAAACCCTGAGGGAACGCTTGTCGACGGATGTGAGAAATTGAAGATTCTTTGCGGGAGATAGGCCGGCCTTGGAGCGCGCGCAGCCCCCGATGTGCCACCAATGTCACAAGATGGCAAATCAAGGGCTTTAATAACACCTCTGCTGATTTTGTTTCTTCTCCCGTTCTCCGGCAGGACCTTGAGACCCCTGCTTTTGTCAGCCCGCGTGTCGTTAAAGGCTCGCCGCGGCGCGACACGTCCGCCGGCCCTCTCACTGTCACTCTAATTGATAAACATAGGGCTGATATCTTGTAATGAGGCTCCGATCCCCGGCCCATTATACTGGTTAACCCTCTCAACTCACCGAGGAAGAGGAGGAGGGAGTGGGCCGCGTCTGACAATAACAAGAGAGCATTTAGATAAGGCTGACACCGGTACACGACTTTGCTCTACTTGGTGCTCTACTTAATTGGGCTGGTGTGGTAAAAGACACTCAAAACGTATCGTATTTGTAAGGAAATGGTTATTTAATGCTGTAATGGTCGACCGCTTTGCAGGATTTCTTGTATTTTTTAAAAGTAATGATAAGGTTTGAGCGTATTCTGAATCAACTTTGATTTGAAAGACTGAAAGATGCAAATGTACGACCGTGTGGCTGCTAGCGTTTGATCATCTTGGATTAAAATCACATTTAGTGTTTGCGTGCCATCAGCCACTTCCAGAGCCTGTGGAAATTTCTGAAACGATTACATTCTTTTTCTCTCTCCAGTCGTCTTCTCCAGGAGCCCCCGTTTTCTGTCCAAGCTCCACCACACATCTTTAGTTATTTATTTGAACTGCGGATGAATTGTTGGAGACACGTTCTGTGTAATTGACTCGATTAATGCCAGCTATTATCATTTTGTCTTCAGCGAGCTGTCTGCTCGAGCCGGGCCCCGGCGCTCGCTCCGGTCGACCCTGTCAGCCGGGCCGTGTAATGGAAGGTGCGGCCCCGCGATTACAGTGTCGCAAGTCATAACGCTCTGTCGGCCAACTGCACTGTCCGAGCTTGTGAGAAGGAACTTTGTCAAACACGGTGTACTTATGGAGCAGCTCCCACAAACGCTCGCACGGGATATGCAAATTACAAACGGCAACATCCAACTTCAGTTCAACCCGTGGCAAGTTGGAAGAAAGATGATTCATAATATCACATTTTAGTGTTATAGAAGTATTAAAATGTCAAGATTGTTTGTGATGATTGACACCGTGAATTTTCTTACTGCTCACCATCTTCTCACGTGGGACCAGCTTTGTGAACACAGTTTTGCCAGAATGATAAAGTAAAGCTACTACGACAAACAGCCAGACAAAAAGGCATTAAAGGCACTTATAGGTTTAATGCTCTGGAGTTCTTACGATTATACTGTCCTGATTAATCTTGACATCCCTGCTTAGTATTCAGTTTTACACTAAAGTCGTTATAAATACAAATATAGTAGTGACTCTCACCAGAAGCTTTCACTCTCTGTATCTTTTTAAGAATACATTCGTCATCAAGGTTTGTCACTTGCATTAACTGTCACAAAATTAGAAGTGTTTACATAATCAGAATGACCCTGGAAGCTGCTCTGACTTCTCTTTTCCACGTACTAGCACAGCCACCTTTTTAATAGCGCCACTGTTTTCAGCGTTTGAGCTTGTTATTCTAAGGATAGGTTAGGATTTTTTTTTTTTTTCTCCGTCGCAGGCTTTGGCTTTGGTTTTGAAGGCAGCCGTCCCAGCACAGAGAGCCAGGCTGTTGGGGCAGGTTCACGCACAGGTGCTGAAGTATTTGTTTATGGTTATGAGGTTGAACACGGCGCTGATGATTAGTCCTGCAGACCCAGACAGAGTCGCATGGAAACAGACGCACTGCTTTAGCAATGGGGCTTGTTAGCGAAACGTATGGCGGCGTGTACGTTTTTCTGTCCTGCTTGAGTGACGCACCTTTGTGGCACTGGTGGCAAAATACAAGAAGAATTCAATGGAAAAACTGTTCTAGAATAATCGTAAGGAAAGCTTTTCTCAAGCATTGTATAATTTTGTGGGTAACCCTTTTCATTTTAGGTATTTTAACGTGTCGCACTGCAGCACATTCACTAAAACATTTCAAAAATATAATAAAACGTCGCTGGTGTTAGTTTATTTTATCTATTTTATTTTATTTTATTTTATTTATTTTATTTATTTTTTATTTATTTTATTTTATTTATTTTATTTATTTTTTATTTATTTTTATTTATTTTATTTTATTTATTTTATTTATTTTATTTATTTTTAAAAGTTGAAAATAAAACACATAACTGACAGCGCAGAACCAGAGAGCAAAATTAGGAATAATTAAAAAAATATATATATAAACAAAAAGACGACAAAAGAAACGCAATCATGAAAAAGATGAATTAAAATAAAAGTCCAGTTGGCCCACCGTCGGTCAAATTTGTCCATCTCCAAATTTAGTCTAGCTGTCCCATCTTAAAGGTCTTATATCATGCAAAATCAACTTTTCAGAGCTTTTAACCTTCTTACAGTGCTATTGGTCCCTCGCATATGTGCCCAAAGTGTTTTTTTTAATTGATTCCTGCAGTCTTTAGCTAGAGAATAGTCTATCCTTCCTCTCGGATGAGCAGACGAACGGGGCCTACTCACCAGGATGAGTCAGCCTGGTGAGTGCTGCAGCACGCTTCCCTGTTTCAGCCCATCCTCCAGGAAGCACTCTGTACCTGTAACTAACTAAACTTAACTGTAAACTTGTGTACATAGCAATGCCTATTTTAAATTTAATTTTATACTATAGTAATTTTAAATTCCCTTAATGCATGTCCTTTTGTTTGATTGAATATATGTTGTTTTATTATTGCTTAGTGTTTTGTGTTGCACCTTCATGCCGAGACAAGTTCCTATGCCTGTGAAGTTTGTTTATTGACAATGGCAATAAACCCATTCTGATTCTGATTCTGAACACGCCCCACCCCCCGCCCCCGCGCTCAAGAGAAACCGCGGCTATTTAGCCACAGTTAGCTTAAAACGCTACTTCTGTTGATCCAACACTGCAGCACTGACATGTGCCGCTGTGTACCGGCGCTGACCGGCGTACGACTCGGCCGCTACATTCCACTCTAGGCTACGACACGGGGTGGGCGGGGGAGGCAGATCGCTCTTCGCGAGGGTGGGGGCGAATCTCAAACTAAGCCGTCTGCACTTCCGGGTTTGGGGTCCAAGATATGGGTGAAATTTTATTACTATTATGTTATGGGTGTTGCACAACACTTATTATCAACTATGCCCAGAACCGGTGGGCCCCTTTGCACATATTCTGTTTAATTAATGCTTCGGTTGTTGCAATCCTTTGAGCCATGGGTCCGTAACGTGTGCGGGGGCTCGTTCGGGACCTCTGGCATCCAAAGTGAGACTCATACCCACTCGATCATTACATGGCACTGCTGGCTTTTATTAAAGTTGACGATGTCGGCGCATTAATCCAGCTTGCATTTATCTCATTACAGGCTCAAAAATACCTTGATAAACCTGCATTTTTACTGACATAAAACCGTTCAAATCGATGCTTGTATTTCTGAAAGGTAATTCCAGAGTTGCCACAAAACACCTTGAGCTTTTTTGTTGCATGACCACATGGTACAATAAAGAAACAAGTGTTGGATTCATGTCGAGATCGTAAAGCAGTTCACAGTACAAGTCTGGTACATCAATGTCATTTAAAACATTTGACATGTTTTGTCCCCCCCATTAGTATTAGACAGTATCAGTTTCATCAAATCATAGTCAAAGTTATATTTACTTTATGTTCTACAAGGAATCCCGCTCTCCTCCAGGCTGTGATGCAGGTTAGAAGGTCGAGACCCTCGGTAATGCCCCACAAAGAGACATAGATTGATAATTAAAGCCCCCGGCCCGAAGAGAAGCCCCTCTAATGTGATTTATACCTATAGATTTTCTGTCAGATATGAAATGTCGTCGCTGGAATTGAAGGGAGGCCCTATTATAAAGCACTTTGCCGCTAACTTTGGAAAAGCGCGGGGCATTTATTTGGCCATACGTTGTGGCTAATGGCGCTGTGTACCTGTCATATCTGTGGGCGCACGGGGGGTTAATTCAATATCAAGCACGGTTTTAACAAAGCGCTGTGTGCATTATGGTAGCATGGCAACAACTGGAATTTACGTAGAACATTTTTGAAAATTATTGGCTTATAAGAAGAACAAAAAATCTTTGACTATTTTCACATTATATTAATTAAAAAATGCAATTATGTCTGGAAAAAAAGGTTAAAAAAAATGCAAAGTTGAAAGAGCCACGTTTGAAATTCTTGGTTCATTTTGTGGCTTCAAACAGGGAAACGAATGTCAACAAAACATTCTGTTTCTGCTTCACAAGTGTGAAGAAGCTAGTGACGGCAGATACGACTTTACGTGCAGATTTCTGCATCAGTGTGAGAAAATAAATAGAAATCTGTGGATGAAAGTTAATTTGGTAAAATAATAAAAAAGTGGACAGTAAACTAACCCAAAACCTGAAGAGTGAAAAATTAAATGAATGTTTGCTAACACTTTTAGTTTACACTTATTAACTCTAACTAGTTGTTAATTTGCGTACATGTAACTGGTTTAGTTTATGTTAATTTGTATTTATTTGTCCCTTATGGAAGTCTTCTTCCGCATACCCTTTTTCTGCTGTTAATTAGACATTTGCTAAGTAAAAATGACTTTTATTGTAGTAAAACCCCTCAACAACATCCTTATTACCAAAAGCCTATTCGGATCATAAATAATGTACGATAATGTCGTCACATCATACAAATACCAAGTAATAAGGAGTTTATTAATAGAAAGCTGTTAGTAAATGTCCAATTAGCTGCAGAGTCGGACATAAATAAGGGCGGAAAAAATACTAATGAACACAGGATTTACCACTTAGGTGTGTGCAGCAAGTTTAGCTGTGAATAAGTAAAATAAAGTGTTACCAAACATATTTATATTTCACATATGCATTTGCAGTTAAATGCTCTCTACAATAACAATGTTATTTTTTTTGTCACTTTTGTTTGGTAAATCTTTTGTCATATTTTGTGCTCTTATCACAACTTTTCCCGACGCATTGCGTAAAGCCCCAGTACGTAACTTTTTTTTTTTTTTTTTTTTTTTTTAATGAATTAGTCTTTTTCAGTGTTCGTACATACATTTAGCAATATACAGCATTTGTTAGCATGTTTACAATTATACAGTTTTCTAAAATAATAATATAATACAAATAATTAATAAAATCATTAATAAAATCATTAATAAAATCATTAATTAAATAAATAAATAAAAATAAATAATAAAAGCTGAAATAAATCCTAGTAGTATTCTCAAAAGTGAAACTGTAGCGAGCCCATGTTGAAGTTTGAAAGTGATATGGTAATCCTCGCCCTGTTTTAAATTATAGCAGTTCCCTCAGAAGGTGTTTTACGTTGGCCATCTCTGTGGAGTTCAAAGGCTCATTCCGATAACATATTTCGACAGAGAAAAATGTGCTCCCGGTGCATTGTGGGGTATCGCGTGATTCGTGTGCCGCGGGGCATTAGTAAATATGTGTCCACTGTTATTAATCAACGTGACACCGGGACAGAAATGACCCTTTTACATTTGGCCCGGCTCATACTATAGTTTCCATAGTGGCCAGCGCTGCAGCCGCGTCTGCGTCTCCTCCCGGACGTGTCGGCTCACATTTGTAAGATCATCCATAAGTACTTCTCAATATGTTTATCGTGCAATTCAAGCGGACACCTCCTCTGCATTTCTGTATTTAAGATTACCGCCTGTTCTCACTGTCAGTTTTGCCCAGAATTTAAGTTGTACATCTTTTTATGTGTTCATGCTATTATATATTTCGTATTTAAACTTTTTATTAACGCACTTCCACCAAACTGTACTAGTATTTGTCGACTTGGTGGATCGTAAACCAAATGTAGTAGTTCTTTTTAACTTATTAAGTGTCCTGATTTGGTTCTGGTTTGAGCCCATCGTAGTCTGACGTAGATTTGGTTTGGTCCTGGTCTAGTCCAGGTCTAGTTCCTGGTTTAGTACAATATATTGATTTAAAGTAGCTTGCCTTTTAACGGAACGAACACAACTCCAAAATCAATGCAATAATACTACTTTATAATAACACATGCATCAATACACTTTCACTAGCCTTAATAAAGCATGAACAAAGACTTAAATCATAATGAACAACTAGTTTATTAGGAAGGATTTAGGCTTTGTAACTACTTAATACATTAGCGCTTACACTTTTTAAAATTACATAGTTAAAAAGCCTGAGTCATTGGTACTAAGCTAGTTGTTCATTACAAATTATGTATTTGTTCATGCTAATTAAAGTGGTACCGTAACAATTGTTATATATAAATACATTCTTTGTACTTTTGGCCCGTGGGAAAAAAGGCCATCACAAAGAAAAGGAGGACAAACATCACAGACGATCAAGGACTGGACTGACATTAAAACAGACGAATGGACAAAATTACATTCAGACTTCATTTGAGAATGGGACTTATTTGTGGGACTTGTGCCGTCATTTTATTCATGTTGTATCGTATTGTGCCATTATTTTTTTCGTTATTTAAGCCAGTATTATTGCCTCTGGTCTTGTTTTGTTGTTTGAATTTAAAAATAAATAAATAAATCTTCCCAAATTGGATGTACACTGAGTTTACAGTAATATTTTGGTGTAATTTAATTTACTGTAGTGTGTTAAAGGCACAGTGACTCACATGCCATTGAAATTCAGGAGTAAGTCAAAGCAAAAACATAAGACCACCACAATGTTTGATCAATTAAAGGTTAACTCGGCTTGTCTTAAAAAACAAAAACAAAACAATATTAATAAAAAAATAAAAATAATAATATTAATAATAAAATGAATAAAATGAAATTTCATGAATAAAAATAATATGAAATAATATAAAATACATTAAATTAAATTAAATTAAATTAAATCATAATAAAAATATATAAAGAAAAAATAAAGAAATAAAATCAATAACGTGAAATAAATACATAATAAATTAATAAATTAATAGTCAGTAAATAAACAAATACATAACATTTATTCTTGAGTAGATCTCTCAAGATGCAATAATCACAGTAAATATGTATTGTGGCCTTCTACGTGTATGACCTTTAAACCCAGCCCGCTAACACTGTGTTTTCCTCCCACCAGTCCCACTGCGCTCAGTACTCGGCCGAGAAGCGCGAGGAGGAGACACTGTGCGACCACCTCATCCGCGCCGCCAAGTACCGCGACCACGTGACCGCCACGCAGCTCGTCCAGAAGATCGTCAACATCCTCACGGACAAGCACGGCGCCTGGGGCAACTCGGCCAAGAGGTAACGCTCCAAAACGGACCGCGTGACGAACGAGCCTCAAATGCTGTGCCAACCATGACACCCCCTCCCACCCCACCCCCCCCCCCCCTTCCCTCCCATCATTTGTCAGTTCAAGGACATTTAATTATTAAGCAGCGAGGTTTCTCATTCTATCACGCCGGAGCAGGTTGTGTGGAGAACAGGGTTATTTTTCTTTAAAGCTGTATGCACCTTTTTAAGCGTTTTCCGTTACCAACCCAGACCGTCTCGTTTAAGGAAGTAGGTGGGATGGTAGAATTTTGGTCCACGCAAACATCAACTCGGCCGTTTTATAAAGTTGTATTCAAACTGTGAATTCGACCAAAAATTCTGAAATGACATCAGGAAGCTATTATAGCATTCTGGCAAAAAAATTTAAATGCGATGTGACCACAGCACACTATGCTACGCTCTGTGTCTGAGCTCCGTTAGATCGATTACAGACACTGAAAATTTGCTGAATGCCACTCCGCATTCTTTAACCCCCCCCCCATCCATGCTACCTACTGCCCGGTCAAATAAAACCCACAAAACATGAATAAAAGCTAAATAATGTTAATAGTTAAGCTTTAAAGACACACTTGATATATATTTTTGTGTATTTTACATAATTTACCTGCCCAAAAAGGTAGTAAAAAGGCTTTTAATGCAAGCATAAAGCATTTAATAACGTTGAACATGTATGTATGGAAGGTTATGTTTTGCAGTTGTTTTTAATACAAAGAAGTATGGTATGGTTTCAGTGCAATCAAAGTAAATTGATAACCAGATACCAATTCTACTATACTAAAATTAGTATCGAAAACTTGATACGCACCTGAACTGGTTTATGAAGTGTAACATTCTTGTTGTCCGCCGTGGAGCGTGGAGCCCCAATGAACTTAAGCAGACTTTCCTGAAGACCACTCTGTAATTCAACGGGAACTACTATTATTTTGTGTTAAAAAAACAAAACAAGGGTGTCTTTTATTATCATTGTAGTATCGTGTATTTTAGTATTGTGACAGCCCAGTGACAGAATGATTTAACTATATAATGTATGTTTTGATTCCAATCCTTTAATACCCTCCTACTACTCGTAATCAAATTAGTTTTGTCGTAGCTTTTGAAAGGGGACTATGCCAGAAAACCTTTTTAACAACCATTCTTTACAGGCAAGCTTCCATTCTGTATTTATTTGGCCAAATGGGCGGCAGCAGCAGCATCCGGCAGGGCCCAGTGCAGCTATTCTCTAATGATGCCTGTTTGTGCTGCTAGTGTGCAATGTTTCGACCGGCTCAAGCTTGTTAGCCCCCACCAACTCCCCAGAGACCGTTCCTCTGCGAGTTAGCTTACCGTTACATGTGCGTCTACCATGTTCTAGAGCCAAACACACAGAAATATTTGTCTTTTTTTTTTTATCTCAGTCCCATCTCCTGCTTCCCTTTCTTTCTGTCATTCGTTTGTTCTTTTTTTCCACCCCCTTTCCTCGCCATTACGTTTCATGTGCACTCCCAGGTCTGTGCTCTTTACTATGGAGATGTGCGTGCCAGAGCGGTCCTCCATTACCGGGCCCTTTTTGCTGCCGGGCTATTGATGGTTTTCCTAATGGCTGCCGATGGGCGCAGGGAGCCATTGGCACTGGGCCTCGGAGTGGAGCGCTCTTTTAATAAATCACAATCAGTCTTGTGCCATTACATCAATATTTCTGGTCAATTACTGTGAAGGTCAGGTGGTGCAGCCTCGCACAGGAGCCCAGGGAGCGCGGGCATGGGAGAAACATCTGGGCCAGTAAAAGAAGTAAGAGGATGGTTGGTCGAATACAAATAGGCTTATTGTGTCCAGATACAGTGTGAGCGCCTACATGTCAGTTATTTGTTCTTTTCAAATAACTGACATCTTACATAATGGAGATTTTCATACGTGTGCAAAATGGTTCATGACCCTGCAAAACGGTAAGAGACGATTTGCTTTGTTTCGTTTGCCCGCCAGTGCAAAGGCGGGCGGTCCAATCCCTGGACATTTTATACAGTGTCGTGTTGTGGCGTCGGATGGGAATTGGCACAATGGATGAAGGGCGTTTTTACATGCGTGTACAAGCATTGCATTCATGTTCTTTAGCTGAGGTACCCAACTATTTTCGGTGTTTTATTTTATTTCATTGATTTCATAGGGGCCGTAACGTACCGTATAAATAAGACAGATTATAGCAAAGATCCTAATTGTCATTGGTTGTCCCTAGCCAGGTAACACAGAGGACAATTACGAAGCATCACCATTGTAAACAAAGCCAGTACTTTGTAAAAGCACCGAAAGCACCTCTTTGTGACTAAATCAGACCACTGTGTGCTGTTTGCTCCTGAAACAGTCGTAAACATCACTTTTATTTGTTGGTCTGTACATGTTAAAGGAGGAAATAATCAATGTATCCCCTTTTACTTTCACTTATTTCATTTGTTGTCATTTGGGTGGGCGATGTTCCAAAAATTGTAATCATAATTTTCTTAAAGCCGCATCACTATTTAAAGTTTAACCTGTGCACTTAGTATATTTATATTGCCTTGAAGAGGTAAATAAAGTCATCTGCTTCTTCTGAAAGTTCACTCTTCATTGCAGTTGGTCAAATTCACCTGTCACTCGCTCAGGGCATGGCAATAGCTGATCAATAACAGAAGCGGGTGGGAACAAGTGTCTTCGTCCGAGCACAACGCTGCATTCTAGAGCAGATTAGTGAATCCCGAATAGCAAACAAAATAGCAACTTGTCACAGGAATGAGATCACAATTGAGTTTTTATCACCGTATTTCCCAGCCCTTTGGGAAATACTTCTCAGAGGAAAAACTTGAGTATTCACGTCGACGACAATTTGCAGGAAATCATAATTTTTTATTCCACATAACGTGCAATGAAAATCACACGCAGACGATATCTTTTCCATCTGTGATAATTCAAGCCAGGGACACAAAGACAATACAAAGCTGCACCATTACGACCTATTGTTGCCGGAGCGTACAAAAAACATCCCAAGCCTGGCTGCTCGCACACCATAAAGCACTATTCCCCCAAGCTTCCATTCAATAAGGAGCCTGAAGATGAAAATATTATTTTCTCACTCGCTGATGGGAATTGTTGTTTCCTTCACGGCAGGCTTCTAATATCTTGTGACACAGCGCGACCCGCCCGAATGCAATTTGTGTCTTAATATCCAGCTTACAGCCGCCCTGGCCCCTGGAGGAAGGAGGTGTTAGGTGATTTTGCCTTCCCCTCGCCACACTCGCGCTTTTCTTTCTCTCAATGTACAGTTTTAAATCTGTAGCCTTCGTGTTCGGTTATCTGCTCCGGCTGTACAACACCAGTGAGGATTCCCTTCAAACAGACAAAGGCAGAGTCAATGATATTTCTCGCCCTTGCTCGTCAAGTGCCGTCTCGTCTTTGACAAACGGGCACGTAGGACCACACTACCTGTCGCACCCCCTCCCCCACCCCCGCGCCCGGAGAGACTCAGGTGCGCCGCGTTCCAGCCCGCCGTCCACTAACGTGGCGCGCAAATGAAACAAGATGTCATTCTTTTCCCCGTCGAAACTCTTCCCCCCCCGGTGTCCACGGAGGATCCCGGGCTGTTAGGAATCATCTCTCATGTAGGTATGACACCCGGACGGAGTGGGCCAGCACAGAGGCAAAATGAGGCCCGGTGATGGACAATGCCAGTCTCCAGGGAAACGCCCCGGCTCTCATCTTTTCCTCTCGTAGGTTCGCTTTATGGCATTCGAATAGGCTGACTAATGTACCATGGAAATGCACTCTGGATGCTCTGTGTGGAGGGCAGTAAAGGCAGGTGGGGAGGAGAGAAACAGCGGGATGGAATTGGGTTGTATGTTTGCAACTTACAAGCAATGAACTGAACAATTGTGTTGTGTCGATTTCAAGTCCAGTCATTGCGAGTGCCTTGATTGGCTACTAGAATCATTGCTGGTTCTTACCCTCTGAGTTTGGGTGGGTGGACTATTCATGGGTTTCAGCTTCTTTGTCCTAGTTTCTCATCGTTCTGAAACCCATGGATGGTAGGGCTGGCTCAGGTTGCGGTCCTACTGTATTATTACTCAGTTCAGTCCAAATTGGCAACTGTTTTGCTCATCAAATGAGTTGTTTCTTTCTTGAATGTATTCACCGGATAATTCGATTGAGCAAGTTTTTCAGATGGATTTCTTCTGGCACCTACCATCTATTAATATTGTGCACAATCATAACATCCAGCTGTACACTCGCACAGTCTCGCTCACATTTCTGTGGATCCTGTTTGGCCTCTCTGACTTCTTCTTTTTTTTTTTTTTTTTTTTACACTTTTGGAGTAAACATTGCTCTCCCTTGGCTTTGTAGCAAATCTTTTTTTTACAGGCCGGAGGTTTATCTAATCTATATTCCTGTACTTTGTCTTCCCTTGAAGACCCCTGCACGCTGTGATAAAACGCAATATTTGATAACGATGTGTAATACTGCATCAATGCCTCTTTTTGCTGTATTTGAGCAAAACCATGTTGACACTGAGTTATATTATTATTATTATTATGATCTTATTTAAAAGTCATAACTTCCAAAGACTAATGTAGGACAACGAAAACCCAGACCTTCTCTGTAACGCTCCTACGATAAGAATGGCGTGTAGAACTTGTCCACATGATTGTCTCTCTATACATACGATATATAGTGGTCGCAAAAAAGTTGTGCCCTCAACATTTCCCACAATGCCCCTGACGTGGTGCACACCGACGGTCACTATCAAGCCGGTCGTTACGTGCCATAATGTATCGTGAGAGTCGGAAAAACCACAGCGTACAGCGAGTCGTTACTTGTATACAACACGTATGACTGAACGCTGATCGTCGAGCCGTGATTATGAATAAACCACTGTTAAATAATTATTCTGATGAAAAGTTGCTAGTGTAAGCCGTGTAAGCCCTGGTCTGGAGGTGCGCAACATGCCACTATTGTAACTACTGTCATTTGGGTCACACAACATATCCCCAAAGCTAGTTTGATAAATTGAGTTAATACAATGAAATAACCACTACTTGACTAGATTTCTGTGAGGAAAAAACAAAACCACAATTAAACCAGGACTAGACTCTCAACCAGGTCTGAACCAGGATGAACCCAGGATCTAAACAGGTCCAAACCCGGTCTAATCTAGTGCTAACCCAGAAATAAATTGGTAAATAAGATTTTTTGTTTTTTAATATTCGGAGGATGGTTTTGTGGGCAGTATTAAATAACTTAGAGGGCCTGCTTTTGCCCCCGGGCCTGATATTGAATAGCCCTAGCTTAGAGGGTACTCAAGAGAAGGGGGACATTTAGATTCAGCCACAATGTAATGGAGATGTAGTTAGCTGCTTCTTCGTCTTCTTCTTCTTCTTAGCGTCCATTTTGTGAAAAACATTGAGTTCAGGTCTGCTTGCGCTAGCCTCTCTTCATCTCTGGTGCACCCCAAAAGCACACATGCGCTCCTCCTCCTCGCGGCTCCTCCTCCCTCATATAAGCAGCTCATTTTCTGCTGCAGCACCACTCTAATGGACACCCTTAGGCTAGAGGCTCCCCAGCCAAGGGACATCCATCTTTCGGCGTGTCACACTCCCGCCCGGCCAAAAATCTTTGTGATGTGCACTCCAATTTTTCTTCAGTAAATCAAATCTTCCTTCCTTCAGAAAGACGAATGCTTTAGGGTTGGAGTGTTATAGAGAAAATCAATGCTCGCAAAATTGAAACAGTATGGCCCCGTATTGATCGGGCAGGACGGATCGAAAAGGAACAGCTTTGTAACTGTTCGGCTGGACAGTTAGCTGACCTGTAATGGACAAACTATTGATATTAGCATTACTATTTTCTCTTGCGCTATGTCATTTCAGTGGCGGGCTTTTAAGGAGGGGGGGGGGAGCCACTGCAGAGCAACCACGGAAGGGTCAGAGACAGGAATTTAAATGTGAACTTGATTCATTTGTTTTAAAAAAGGGAGTAGAAGTATGAGGTGCGCAACTGAACAGCGTTTCATTTATGCCACTTTTATATTAAGCCTAATATAGAGAGTATAATCATTCAAGTTATTTTATTTCCTATTTTATATCTAATTGCCTCATGATGGTTTGAAATGAATTGACATGTGCTGTGAAGCAACGCCACGGATCAGAACGCCACACACTGGACTCTGTGACTGATCTTCCTCTGCCCAAGACTTCACGGAATGCAGCGATGTGATTGGCTGTTTTGCGTTTCATGCAAAAACCTTGCCCACCTTTACGTTCGTCTCGTTCACAAAATGGCCATTAATTCACTGATAGATAGCTTCTAATTCGACATGAATGTTTATTAATTACTTGTAATAAGAAGTCAATAGAACAAATGCACAGTTAAAGTCACGTTGTAGATTGACGCTCCTTCAGTTAGCGAATTGGATTGAGTTCAAAAGTCAGACCCATTCAGTCATTTATGTTACAGTTTTGTCTTCTGACTAATGTTCTTTATTTATTTAAATGTTGTTGTTTTCTAAATTAAAGGACATATAAAAACAATGAAAAAAATATGCGACCAGAGACCAGACACCAAATAAAAGCAGCAGACAACATTTTTTTTTAAATAATTGAAAAAATAAAATCATGGCCTAGATAACCCTAAAAGAAAAGAAAACGTCCCATTTTGTCCAAAGTCTGTCAAATTTGTCTTATTTTAAATGAAGTCCAAATGTAATTTTTTCCATTATAATATTAGTCTAGTCCTTGATCGTCATTCATTTTTTTGTGAGGACTTTTTTTTTGCTGCCAGGAGCGTGCTCCAGAGAGTTCTGCCAGTTGTGTCCATGGCAGGAGTCCTGAGGCCCTAATACATCGTTCTGAAATCCATTGGGATGGTGATGTCATAAATTGGCTTTATTGATCTTCAGCTTCTGACTAGTTTTCAAAGGAATTTAGAATATTAAAATTGGAATTGCAATTTTTTTCCCCCTGCCCTTTTTGATTAGGCCACAATACTTCTAATCAATTGCAATGTTGATTTAACAGATTTTCATCTGTATGTAGCAACCGGTCACTCATAGAAAATGGAATACCAATGTAAGCGAGCGCTAACGACACCATGTACTGTGGCAGATCCCCGCGTGTCGCCGCTTCTCTTTCACTTTCCGCCCTTTGACTCTTGCATTGGGCTTCTGTCCTCTCATTACAGTGAACACATCCACGTTCACCTTCTCTTTCTTTATTCGAACCGTTTGCATGTGAAGCAGCAGCAAGCGCCTGTGGATTACTCTTTGCTAGTGTGCCTCCGTGCGCGACTTAAATCACCATAATGATACATAATACTGAGCGTAATGCATGTGCTAGCGCCGGGGCCTGCACAGTCTCCTCTCGGGCTCGCGTGTACCTTCCGATGACAAACTGTACATTACGGCGGTGGCGCTGTGTGCACGCAGGCTGAAAAAGGAAATGGGACTCTGCCGTGTCAATGACGATTATAAGCATAGGAAACGAGGCTGTAACTGTTTAGAGTACCCTGGAAACGCACGACACGAGAGGGGCCGGAAGACGCGCTGATGGGAGGAGTAAAAGCACAAGGACATTTTCTTAGCGTTCTCTGTTTTGCAATTACTATAGTAAGGATTTAAGCATGACGATGAATGGCTAAATCGGTCATTTTTGGGGGGATAGCGTTGTGAATAGAAACAGAAATAGAAAGTATGCATCGACCCACTCTGGCGTCCGTGTACTGTACATAACGGTCCATCCCTTACGGCTAATGGCTTTGTCTGGATCCCAAACACAAACAGCTGCAGCGCTCTGGTCCTCTCCTCCAGACAGTTGTTTCCTTTAGCCCCGCTACTTCAAAACCAATTACCCGCGACCCGGGTTCTGCTCCTTCGTCTGCTTTCGTACAATCATAAACATAAAACATAAACACGACCCATAGTTAGCTCCGTCTCCGTGAGCCAGACGTCCAAGTATCAGCAGACATCGCCAATTCTTCTACTTGAAATCTTTCTCCTCCATTTGTCACGCGGGCCGAAATCGGTGGAAAAGTTTGCGACGGGTTCGAAAAAGGATGTTCGGTTAATCTCTGGGGAGGGCTTCCAGTTTGATGGATGGTTATACAAAAGTGCCACCACAAAGCCTACCGTGCGGAGACCGTATGGACATGAATTAGAATATAGGCTAATGATAACACAGGCCTCCACTGTATACATTGTACAGTGGCTGAGGCTGTAAGCTATAGCAACAAAGTGTCACAGCGGAACATATTAACGGCGGCTCAGATCCATATGCAAGACGGGTTTAGCACAGTGGAGGAGAGGGTCATAATGGTTTAAAGATCTTGGCTTGGTCTGATTGTAAAACAGTTTGGGTTCAGAAATGCACTTCTTGGACTTAGTCTTGTCAAAATAGCATTCAGCTGAACTTCTTGTTCCTTGTTTTATTTTTACGATAATAAGTAATGTGAAGATTGTTACCGAGTTCTACAATACATTTGCGGTGACGTGTAAACACCTAGCAACATATAAGAAGGTCTTGAGTTCTATTCCAAGTCTAGATGGAAGTCTGTGTGGTTTCCTTTGGGTTGCCTCCAGGTCAAAATATCGCAGCGACAGATATTTATTTATTAACTCAAGACATGACACAATCTGAATGCAAGCACCAGATTATAGCCGGAGACTCATTGAAACGCTGTTTGTTCCAAAGGGGCTGTGGTCACAAAAGGGGCATCAATTAAGAAAATGCATGTGGTACAAAGGCACAAGTTCAGCTTAATGCACAGTCCGTGTTATTTCAGCCCACGGCACATGCCATGCAGTGCACAGTCCACATGATTGCACAATCGGTTGTCGGTCAGTCGTTCCTATTCAGCCCACACATGCTGTTATTTTGTTTTATATTTTCCGTGCCAATATCAAAAGTGAGTTCTGAATGACCGCAGATTTATTTCAGATGTTTCAAATGTTTCTGAGGACATAGTTCAGAACGTCATAATCTTATCCTCATTGTTCTGTTTCACTTTAGTACTTCAGACACTAACTTATACTAAGACTTGGATCAAAACTAATTTGATCAGACATGATAATTACTAGTGAATCGCCTTGATGTTTTTGTAGTAGTATGACCCAACGGTAAAATTAAAGAAATGCTTAAAATGAAATGAAATCGTTATCATTTATTGCATTTTCATTATTTTTTTTTCTCCCATCAGAATGACTATTGAGCATGGATTTATTTCCTGTAGTATCAAAATTGAGTCTGACATTTTAGTATTGTGACGAACGCCCTGTGCGCCCCGGCATGCGAATCCTTGTTAAAGGTGTGAAAGAAGGACCACCACCATCAGCAGAAATCACCTCTCCGTGGCTCAGCAGCGCTCCCACCCTGGTCCGTCGCGCGCCCAGATTTACGACTTCCATAACCCTTAAGAAACTATATGGCCTTTTGCAGCAAGGTCATGAAAGAAAGAACTCTGATCAATATCTGAATGAAAAGCCATTTTGGAAGTTTTTACGGCCTCTTTTCTCCCTTATACTCCTGGATTCAATATCAGCCTGGTATCGATTGCTGGGGCCCGGTAGTTAGTCAGGGCTATCTCCTTTGACTTAACCCTGTGCGGCGTGTCAGCCACCCCCCCCCCCACCACTTTCCCCCCCGCAGTGCCTGATAGATCGGTATGTTTCTCGCCGCTGTAATTACACCATTGCAACGGCCGGTCATTTATTTCGCTACTTTCACCATTTGCCACCAAAAAAAACAAACAAACGCCGTTATCTATGGAAGCCAGCGTTTTGTGGCGCAACTAACGCGGCAAGAGGCGACGTAAATATACTGATGTCCCCGCTGTAGAGGCAAGAGCAAGTAGTTTCTTTTTCTCGTATATCGTCAGACGGCTTTTTAATCTATAGATTTCCTTTGCCGTTTCTCCTCTAGGCTCAAGTTCAGCACCAGTCAATGAGATAAGTCAGAAAGAACACCCACAAATATTCCAGCGGACCTCAAACGGAGAGATAGCCAAAGGTGATGTGTCGGTGGCTAAATTATTTAACTGGGCGAGCCTTCATGATGAGGCCTTTCTGCGCAACATTAGAAAAAACAAAGACTGGGCTTTGTAAAACTTTCAATTCCAGTCCATTTTTTTTTTCCCAGACTTGATTTGTAACTTGTTGTTTTCGTACTCTTTGGGTCTGAATGAAAACACAAAATGCTGCTCCAACACCACCGGCCGAAGGTATCTGCCTCGTTAATAACATGTGTTTCTAATTAGTTTGTTGTTTCAGAGCTGAATCCCACATTTCCGCCTCCTTTAGATTTGTTGTTCTATTATGCATTAAATAAAGGTCCTCTCGAGCACTACAATGTTTTAGATTATGGTGTTTTGAGAAAGAATTGTTGTCATTACATGTAACCCTTTGCTTTTGAGCCGTTCTTCAAAGCCACTGGGGTGCGCTGGCAGATGTTGGCAACAACATTTCCAATAACGGCATCAGGAGTACATAAAGTGTGAAGATATGTCCTTATTGTATAAATGTGTAACAGGAAACCGAAGCAATAGTATTTTACACAATTGTTTATACTTTTAACTGTTCTCACGTTCAATAACAAGACCTGCAGCTCCAGACTTGGCTCGGTGTGAATGAGCTCTGCTCTGGGCTGACCTTGTCTCCGTCTCCACTGTTTTTCTTGGGGGGCTGCGCTGAAAACGCCGCTCTGCCTCGAGATTTGTCAAAACGCTCAAGATCAGCTCTGAAAGCTAGAGGTCAGGAGATTATTACAATGGCCCCTAATGGTCAAATTATGCAACTGCGGTCCACTGGATGCCCTCATTACCGCCGTGTGGCTGTGATAAATGGCCTTAAATGTGTGTTGTCAAAATCAGAGGAGAAATGTGACGCTTCATCAAAAATACAGATGGTACCACTTCACTTATAGCTGCGCGAGGCCTATATACTATTCATTATGTCACTGATAATATTTATAAGGGCAGGCGCGGAGCTGGCCTCCACCGTAATAATTCAGAAGATAACATTTTATAAAGCCTGTTTATAATATACTTCAAGTGTTATGGTTACAAATGCAGTTATAAACCATTTCTTTACCATTTATAGATATCACTGGAGAACACCAAGAGAGCCAGTGCTGGAGAGTAATGTTTTTAGAATTCATGGCATTCTAAAGTGTGTAGAATTTCATGAAATCTTTTTGTAATGTAAATATTTAGAATTGGATAGCACAATGACAAATGATTTTTATAGTTGGCTACTTGAGCCAACACGATTCTTTCGATGGCTTGCCAAGAATAAATTCTGTTTATTGATGCGTAGGTAAATAAATCGCCAATAACTGTTCTGTAGTCATGGTTATTCTCTTTACAAAAAGTATGTGAAATGGATTGTTTCACGGGAATCAACTGTAAATGTTAAATCTGCTTGTTTCTCCCGTTGTTTGTGTGTCAGTCTGTAGTTTTGTTCTGCGTCCATTGGTACCTCCATTCTTAGGCTAAGTGTTCGGCGATTTACTGGGGGATTAACGGTTCGATTATTTTTCCGAGCACAGGGAAAGCTCCTTCACCCACATTGCCCATATCGCCTACATTTGGTCCTAAATAGGGATGTCAAGGTTATTAAGTCAATCAACCTTACCCGGGATTATTCAGGTCACAATATAATCGGAAGAACCAAAAAAATAATAATCGTGACACTTTTAGAAGCAAATTTGAAGTATTTTTTGTTCAAGATATAGTCAAAAAATAGGCACAAATGTTAACTTTTTTTATATCTTGCCGTTTTTGTCACATTTAACTTCAATTGTGTAAAGTCGGTCACAAACTTGAGGAACAGTAATGCGTCAGACCACGAGAATGAAGGAAAAGGAAAGATTTTACTGTTATAATCGTGAATCGTTAAATCGTGATGTTTTTTTTCTCACAATAATCGTATCGCTAAAATTTGATATATCGATATCATGACATCCCGTGTCATAAGCAGCTTCTTCATTCCCGGTGAGCCTGTGGTGGCTGATTCCTGAAGGTTTGGTGGTTCGATTCCCGCCATTGACTACTCTGTCATCGTGTTCTTGGGCAAGACACTTAACCCACCTTGCCTCCCGCGTTTGGATAGATGCTGGTTGAATAGATTGACGTAGTAAAGCGCAATACAAACATTGACTAATTAGCGTTTACTATGCAACTAATACAATAATAATGAATGTGGAATCCCATCGACTTCATTGTTTGACAACACATGGATATCAATGCTCCTCTGTTGTTTGAAATCCGATCTAATTGTCGCGCATTTGTCCGCCTGTTTGATTGCACAGGATTTACAGTCTGAGTGTAATTGCTGCTAATTGGAGGCTGCTCGCTAAGGCGCTGGTAATTACGATCCGATTTGCATGATATCATTGAAAGGCGCGTTGCATTGTGGGGAGTCTGAACCCAGGGGACTACTTTGATCCATAGCAGCCGCAGAAGAAGCACTCGAGCGCTGTGTTGTCTGACGATGCCGTGAAAGCTCCTGGATAAATTGGAGTTAATTGGGAGGAGTGGTGGTGTTTATGTCGAGGCTTTATGGTCGATTGTGTGTAGGGAACAGCTAAAGTGAAAAACAAGTCAAACCTTTTAGTTAAGCTGTCACTGTGGATATTTGTTTCTTTTTTTTTTTTTTTATACATTTCTATTTATTAATCCAATATAATTCTCCTCCTTGAAGCAAACGGTGAAAAATGGAAAGTGGGGAAATGGCAACGTTCACTGACACTTCTGAAACTCGCACACCACAAATGTGCTTTTGCAAAACTGTTCTCAAAATAGATGATAGTTGTTTGATGCTAGGAAAAGTTTCAAAGGTCATCTGAAAACTTTTTTTTTCCAGATGTTTTTTTTTCTCTGGATAAGTTTTGACTTATCTTAGCTCAGAAGAGTAGAAATGCTAACTTCTCAAACCATTTCCTTCAGATGAAAAATGACTTTCGGATGCAAGTCAAAGCATCTCGTTTACTAAAAAACAGTGTCCGAGATGACTACCTTTGAACCTACGCTCTTTTATCTTTTACGAATGAGGGATTACATCGGTAGTTCAATCCTTCTTCCCCTTATCTGGGCTGGGTCGTGGGGGCAACAGTCTAAGCAGGGACTCTCCCAGACTACCCTTAACCCAGACACTTCCTCCAGCTCCAGGAGGATCCTCAGGCATTCCCAGTCTAGCCGAGAGACATCGTCCCGTCAGCTGGCTGTACTCGGAGCTCCTCCCAAGTGACAGAGCCCCTCAGCCTATCGCTAAAGGTGCTCCCAACCACCCTGCAGAGGAAACTCATTTCGACCACTTGTGTTTCCGGTTTTTGCTCAAAGCTCATGACCATAGGTGAGGGTTTGAATGTAGAATTCCTGGTAAATTGACAGCTTTGCCTTTGGACTCGGCTCCTTCTTGGTCACCACAATGGTCCGAGACAGCACCCGCAACACTGCAGACGCTGCACCGATCCGCCTGTCAATCTCACGCGCCACCCTGACTGCACCCACACATTTTGTGCATAAAATATTCATAGTTGTTGTTTGTTATACATAAGTAAAATAAATAAATACATTTAGTTTCTTTTTCAGGGTTTTGCATTTTGCATTGATTTACATGATCCTAAAACGAATCAAAGATCAAATTTAAAAATCAATATTGCGCAATCCAGAAATCCAACATATTAAAATCTATATGATAACTGGTACTAATAATAAGTGAAATCTGATTCAAGTAAACCAAGATCAAGTCCAGAGTAATCCTAGATCTTTTCTAAACCAAAGCTCTACCTTTTCTTGTTGGTTTAAATGAATAGTTTCTTTAATCAGCTTCAAGGTCTTCTATATAAAATAGACAAAACCAAGATTGCACCAAAATCAACTATAGAAATTCTGCTTGAATTGTTTAGAAAGGCTGAATTGCCTATTGAAACGTAATAACGTTGATTAAAAAACTATTAAATGTATATTAAAAGCAGACGGATGATTTTGCGAGTGATAATGACCAAAGGTAAAATGCCTCCAGGCGTTGGGAGGTTCCTGACCCCGGCATTACCTCGGCTAAATCTTGTAAACACCATTAGCCGAGCCGGATTAACATACACGTAGATAGATCTGCGGTTTACCTCATTGGAGTTGGAGAAAATCACTTGGGCAAAGACTTAATCATGCCATACCATTCTTGGGGAAAGGTGGTTTGGTCCTGTTTCATTTTAATTTGAGTTTGGAGATACCACCAAGAAGCAATCTGTGCCACAGTTTGACAAAGAGCCCGTGCTCCTGCAGCCCACACATGACAAATCCTCAATCTACGGCCCTTCAAAACACATGGTTTATGCAAATCAAAGCAAAATGATCCGCGGGATAGGAGCAATGTTTGAGCAATTTGAGGGCTGCCAATTGGGCCCCTGCATTAATATAAAATAAGGAAGAGGGGAAATCTCGTCTGCATATGCACCTCTCATTGACTGTACCCAAATTAATTTAGCTGAAAGGTTATGAATGAGTGTGCCGGGGAGCAGCCGCTTGTCGTGATCTATGGACGCATCTACACGCCGCCGGTCCTGTTTGTGCGCTCGCTCTGATAAAGGTCATGTACCGTCATTTACATAATGCACCTGCACAAAACAGCAATATTTCTGCACTTTGGCAGATAAAGCATGGGTGAATTCAGCAATGGAAACTCCTAAATCAAACTGCAATCTACATGTTCGCCCTGAAGCCTCCGGTGATGTTTGTAGAAGCTTGACGGTTGGGACTTATGCGTATCAACAAAAGTGTGTTTGGGAAGAAAAAAAAAATTAAATATGCATTACATTCGATGCGGCGTTCCCTCAAAATAACATCCACAACAGTAGATCAAATGCCGCGGATGTCAGATATGTTGGAGTTGTATCTTTTTCCACTTTCTTCATTCCTCTTCTAAAGTTGGTGGAGAACCCTTTATGAATTCCAATGTGTATAACTACTGTAAACCGTATTTTGCCAGATAAATAAGCAAACACTCAATAAGCGCTCTCCCCAAAGCGTAACATAGCGTACAGATCCAAACTGTGCCCACCGTTACGATTTTGGCAGCTGCTTTTACGTTGGACTCTGTGGGGGAAAGTCAGGTACTCCAGTTTCAACTTATGACACAGTTTATTAATGAAATAACTAGTTTTGTGTGACATAAAGTGGCAAAATGTTTTAACTTTTTAAGCCAAGTCAAGTCGGGTTTTCTCAGCTTGCAACCACATACTTTCCGCATTGACATTCTGTTAAATTACATTTTAAGGAGATCATCTGAGAGATCTGATGTATTGGTATGGTAGAAATCGATGTATATGTCGACTTTCTTTATCACTTCAGTTGTGTTTTTACTATTGACTAGACGAGAAAGTTGTAAAATTGTCAATAACTTCCTTTCACCCGACACTCTTTACTGGCACGACTGCTCATCGAATGACCATTCTTCAAGCCCCTGATTGCAGATTGACCGCGCCCGTCCCTCTTCCACCCTCAGTGAGCGTTTAACGAGACACCTTTTTACGATCACACTAATTACTAATTACACAAGTGGTTGGCTCTCTCCATGGCACAGCGCTAGCCCCTTTGTTATTCTAATAGTTGTTATTTTGAAGAATGGCGCCTCTGTAAATCCTGCCAGCGGTGCCCGGGGAGGATGAATGAGCCCTGAATAATTAATCATCTTTGCGGAACCGCTCGACTTGTGGCACGGGGGTACATCTCCATTCTTGTTACTTGCAGCGGCGGATTGATGATGAGGTATCTTTCATTGGATGCCCACCCTTTTCCCGCACCAAATCATTAGAGCGTCTATTGTGGTCCGTTCAGGAATATGACTGGCAGAGGTGCGCCCC
This sequence comes from Chaenogobius annularis, assembly GCA_015082035.1. Lineage (NCBI taxonomy): Eukaryota > Metazoa > Chordata > Actinopteri > Gobiiformes > Gobiidae > Chaenogobius > Chaenogobius annularis. The sequence goes on along the minus strand of BJKM01001205.1, from coordinate 24,950 downwards.
ATCAGCCAGTGAATAATTACTCCAGCCAGAACGCGTCCCTTGATGGATCCGCCCGCATTGAAAGCGTCCCGAATCGGAGCGGCGCACCGTGCACAACCTTGATAATTATTTTCATAGATGAATACGGGCGCGGGCAGGATGATGAAGTGGCCATTTGCGTCCGGAGACTATCACAGTCGAACATGGAGTGGGGGCTTTGTTGCTGCTGAGAAATCTGCTCCTAAACAGACCTAAGTCCCTTGTGGCAGGACCCTCATAGTGTGTACTTTTGGCCGTAATACTCCTTTTTCATATTACAGATGTACTCGCAAGACTATTAAATGTGATCATTGCAATATTAATCGCAAAACGGTCTTTATTTTACTACTTCAATTTAGATAGTTTTGTCCAACAGATTTAGGACAGTAAGTAGTGTTCTCACCACATAGGGGGGGCAAAAGTGGGGGGGAATATTCAGGGGAACCGGGAACCATCGAAACCCAATCATTGTCCTTGTGTAATACGGATTCGATTTGTGATTTGATTGTGTTTTTATTCATCCATATTATAGTTTACTTGACAATTGTTTCAGTTTTTTATTTTTTATTTTATATATATAAGTGTCTGGGCAAAATTAAGAGTAGCGTTCCATATTGGCTTTCAGATTAATGTTGCTATTTTTTACCTTTTTATTACAAACAATATTCTCGCTTTACGCCACGCTTTACTGTCTCTGGTTGCGTATGACCGTAGAAGCAATAGGATTGTTTACCCTCAGAGCAGGTCCAAAACCTCCACTTGGCTATGGTGTTTACTTCTGGGTGTATAGCGCCTCTTCCCTTTTAAAGGCCCCTGTGTGATCACTGTGCCGGGCTGAAGATTTGTGAGGACCCCCAGGCCATAGCCGCTTAAGAGCAGCCCACATTTAAGTATCCCAGAGCCACCTCCATCGCTGAAACCATAAATTGCACCGTCCAACACCTTCAGAGTAAACCCCGGCCACCTCTCTATAAACATTTCATTTGTTACTGGCAATTTGAAATCCAGTTTAGTCAATGTAGCCAAAGTAACCAGTAAAGTATGCTAATACTAACAGGACAGTTACTTTAGTCTACATGTCTAGGAAGTGACTTTTTACAATATTTAATGCACGATTTGGCAGAGTGGACTTATTTGTCTTGATGTTAGCTCTAATGGTTTCAGAAGTTGTCTCGCATTGATTGTTTTATATATTTTTGTACACGTTAAAAGAGGAGGTTGAGTAGGCAGTAGATGCGAGAGCCTTACAATAACAGACACTTTATCCGAAATAATTTTTGCCTTTTGCTTAGATACATATTTGACATGCCAATTGTAAATATTAAAAATGGCTAAACAACAACACACCAAATAAGTGCTTTGTCCCCAGGCTTGGATATCGCTTGTATCATGTAATCAAGAGGTGGACGGCGCTCTGAATTAAATGTTTACAATGTTAACGGCTTTTGGAAGAAGAAGAAGGAAAAAACAATTCTGAAAGGCTTCTTGAACTAGCATCCAAAACCACTGCTACAAATAATATCTGCGGATTGTTTGAGTGGGACTTTTTACCATTGCGTGAACTATTGAAAATGTCTGCAAACATGAGGCGATGGTGATGCTCTGGACGCCTGCAGAGGAGGTTTAACTCGAACATATTGGTACATAAAAAAACATAAATAATCCTGTGACGTGCCCATGAGTATTATTGTCTTATGAATATTTTACATATATTATTTATAAATATTTTAATTTGACCAGTTCCAAATGAATATCATATTTCACAATGGACAGGTTCACACTCGGTTTGTCCAACACGAGCTGCTCATTAAAAGTTACTACATGGTGATGTCCTGACCTGACATGGGAACGGCAGATGTAAATTGTATAGAAAAGTGGCGAGTGTAGACATTGATTAATATTGGTAATGCTAGAGTATGTGCCCCCTCCGCTGTGTCGGTTACGGGGTCCTCCCTCTCCCAGCAGCAGCCCTCCTGACAAGAGGAGTCCTGCTGGGCCTGAAATGAGGCCGAAAGAAGCGCGTGCCGGAGACGTGCGCGCACAAAGACCAGGCTGGCGTCCGGACTGTTCCAGGCGTGCACCTTTTACAACGGGGTAACGCGGAGGAGAGGGTCAAAAGGTCGTTTGGCATCTCAGACGAGCTTGGAAACGCCTGAAATGTATAGAAAACCAACGTGCAGTATTGTGGTCTGCAATTGCTCTTTGGTGTTGTAACTTTAACAAGCTGTAAAACCTTAAATTGCATGAATCTATTTGAAGAGAAAAGAAAATATTACTACACTCTTACGCATTTCAGAACGTGTCTATCTAAACTACAGAGTTAGCAGTTTTTATACATTTTTTCATACATATATTTTGTTGTTTGTCGAAGAAATGATTGCACTTCAAAGATTGCCGCCTTTGCGATTTCGATTCATCTCGCAGCCAGCCCTATTTTCTACTCTTGTTACTATTACTGTATAAAGAATGTCAACACTGTCCTATTTTAGACATTTTCTGGACGATATATTCTGTATGAAAGTCCTTAAATTCCAACAACCTCCTCAGTGTGTGTCAACAGTGTTTCACTAGCTTTGAGTCGTGCATTGTCATTTCATATGTCATTTTATCCCTTTTTTTCTCTCTTTCGTGTCACGCTAAAATGACCTGTAGCCGACAGCTCTACTTTCTCAAGGTGTTGTCATTACCAATCGTGTAATGGGATAGTCCTGGGGAAAGGAACCCCAAAACAAGTGTGCGTACTCGCGCCTCGTGCCATTACCAAAGACGCCGACACAAACGACCGTACTCCCACCTTGCACCGAAGTGGTTTCGAGGTCCGGTTCGCAGAAAAGAAAAAAAGTCAAAGTCAGACTACAACACAAAGCTGTCTTTATGTCCTAGCGCTAACGCCGGTTCCTAGCTATAGCACGCTGGCTGGTAATTGCTAACATGTGTGCTACCTCTGTCTCGCTTGCAGTCGTCCGAGGGAGTTCTGGCGCCTGGACTACTGGGAGGACGATTTAAGGCGGAGACGTCGCTTTGCCAGGAACCCGCTCGGATCCACGCACTCGGAGGCTACGCTCAGAGCCGCCGCCGAGCACGGTCAGTCCCACCCCCACCACCACCACCACCACCCACCCACACCCCCCTCGCACCTCACACCACGTACAAGGCAATAAAAATTAGCCCTCCCGTAGCAGTAAAAGATTTATGGTACCGTTCGACGTAGTAAAGTGCTAGCCGTATTTGAATTTCACACAGGTAATTTACCCCTCTGGCTCCCATTACGCAGACGAGAGGGGTAATGGCGTTAGCGTGGCATTCTCAGAAATCTGGGTTTCATATAGACGAATGAGCAGAGCTGATACTGAATTCAAACTTGTGTTGATTTTGTTTTGTTTTTTAATGCATTACAGTGGATGTTAGATGTGGTAAGTTATCATCCTTCCTTCTGTTGCGCTTCATGCTTTTCATTTTCAACGTTTCATAAATTATCGCGGTCGTAGAGTCGTCGAGTAAAAAGTAAAAAGCATGATTCGTGGTCATAAAAAGTGAGTGTTATGAGACATCAAGCTTACTCTAGTTATACAATTCCTCCTTTACATTTCTGCCTGGCAAAAGTACACCGCTCGCGCACACTTCAGTGACACGACCGGGCGCACTTTGCGGCCCACGTGCTTAAAATACCGACGACGTTGCCTCTTTTCCGCCAGTTTGGCAATTTTTGGTGAGTTTTTGGTTGTACTTCCTGGTTGGAGGGAATGAGCGGCAGATGTGACCACAGCTAGAGGTCATTCCACAACCGTTACCTAGCAACCGTACTGTAAACAAGGGCCAAAATAAACACAATAGTTCGGATTTAACAAATAATAGTAGTATAAGATCTGACAACGCCTAATAACGTTTTGTTAAATAATTGTTTGAAATGTCGGAGAAGTGTGTCCGTCTGTGTGTAAATTGTCCCTGCGTTTTGGAATGAAGGACGCTTGTTGACGACAGTGACAGAGGAATTCTGTTTTGTGAACTCGGCATTACCTTCTGTGCTTTTCAACTTTTATTTTTCAACTTTGCTTTCACGTCGTCTGGCGTACAACTTCGGTATGCGTTTACCGCAATCAATATCCCACCCAACCTGAGAACCTGTCATATGCGCTTTAATGTCTTGATTCAATATTTGGGGCCGAGTGGGACGTCTGAACCGCACGTGTCATCCTTACAGTCCATAAATTAATTTAGCAACCTAAATGGGCCACATTGATTTAACTTGCTGTAATAAATTGTTTATGTCCCTCGGGGTAGAATTGATCATTGTAAACCACAAATCCAGTCCAGGACTTCTGTGTAATTTGGCTTGCTCAAAGACAAGAGTAAATCTTAAATGTGGTTTGGAAACGGCTCCGATAATCTATTACACTTAGCCACAATGCAGACTTGTCACTAAAAGTGCCCACACATTGACTGTTTCCCTTTCACTCGCAACTCGCGCAATCAATGGTCCTCCCGCTTTGCATTGTCCCGGCGCTCTTCTCCGCGACGCAGACGAGTGCAGATTTTCAATAAACCTTGGACCGGGAACACGCCAGCATTCCCCACTGTCACGTCCGAATGACACATGTCCCTGCATTAGCGGCCGGGGTCTCGTTTCTCTTCTGGAGCGCGCGTAATCCCTCATCTCTGCACACGTCCAGCCCACAGCGCCATTACGCTAAAGGACTACAGGTTTAGCAGCTCAATCAACCACTCCAGCTTCAATAAATGGTCCCCTTAACACAAAAAAAAAAGAAAAAAAAAGGAAAAATCTCATCGTTTTAAATGGCAGGTGGGACAAGAGTCAATGAGAGCGTGATCGAAAAGCAATATGGGGAGTGAGGGATCCTGGGAAATTGGTGGCGCGCGGTGTGCTGCCGGCGTCTGGAGACTTAGCGTCGGACTCCAGCTGCAGCACGGCTCCGCGTTTGACCCAGCTTCCATCTTAATTCCAGCCGGCTCGCTTGTTTTCTCTTCAGCTTGTTCATGACAGAGAGCAGACAGCACTTAGGCTCTGTCATGGCTCCCCGCTAACGGCGCTAAATGTGTTTAAGGCATGCTACGAGTCACTTTGCACCGGCTGTTGGACGGTTCCCACAGGTGCTCGGCCTGCTCGGGGATTTGAGTCTTTAACTTCCCACATTATGTTGGCTTGTAAAATATTGTTAAACTTGCATCGTAAAGGCGGAGGTGGGTACAATTCTGTGTAACCGTGCTCTTACTTGAGTATATGTTTGTGTGAGTAAATCCGCAAGTGGGAAAAGCTTTATGATGACAATGTGAAATGATTTGCACATTTGTTTTTTCTTGCTTCGCTTCTTCAGATACGATTTAGATGAGTCATTTTTGAGATCGATCCATTTACGCAATATTTAGAGTTGAGTTCTTCCAACCCCATTAACTTCAAATTATAAATCAGATGTTACGTCCAGACCTGTGTTCTAGTTTCCCCAAATATTTTTTATTCTTGTGTAAATTCTTGGACCACAGCTTTGTGCTTGGACTTCTAAAAGGGTACTTGTATTTGTGTACAATATCTGTATTGCAGTATATGCTTATGGCCCATAGACCGTGATCCTGTGCTTTGTTTCGGTGCAGTAAACATGAGGACACGTCCGTAAACACTGAGTCTGTGCAGCCTGTGAAGTATGACGTTTTGAAATATGAAATCTGACTGCACTCGATGCATGCGCTCTGCAGTAATGAGCGTGCACTGTGGTTCATATTGTTACAGTAGTATACCATGACATGTGTCTATGGGTACGTTCCTCCCCGCCCCGAAAGCAAACACAAAGTGGAAGTAACTCCTTGACTGGATTAAGTCCTCATTAATTCAACCAGATTATGATGGAGCCTGTTTATGATCCAGGGTCGGTTTATGATGAGGCAGCTGTTCTAATTTAAGATGGATTCAATCTGAACGCCAGCTTTTGAGTGATCACGTCTCTCACCTCAATAATTAGTAAAACAAATCTAAATATGCAATAGACTTGAATGGTAACATGCCAGAATCACAAGTTCTCGCTGTATACATGATTTTCTTTTTTGTCTTTCGGTTCACATGTTGCACACATTCATCCCTGAGCAAACCCACATATTTTTTTTACCCTCATTTTCAAAGTCAAATGCGGTAAAAGCGCCGGCAGCCTGTTGCGTTACCCCGGGAGACCGCACTCTGGTCTACTCCGAGGCTAAAGTCTGTGAATATATCATTAGGACGGCCGCGTGACAGTGAAGGCTGACGGCATACGTTTGCCGCGGTAACCTTTCGTCTTGTTTAAGTCGACCCTACATTTGTTGCGGAAGTGCAGCTCAGGATGAGAATGCGGGGCTGGGCTTTCCAACGGCGCAAAGGTCAGATCTGGCTGTAATTATATTCATCAGACAGAGGCGGGACACTCTCTCAGGCTTCCACTGAAAATATTTAGTGCGGAGGCATCAGCGTGTCCAGCTACTAAAGGAGCAGTTCTTCAGCGTGTCGACTATGAGATTATAAATAACGCAGTCCTTTTTGCATTTTAGGAGCAATTCACATTCACTGCCATCAATGCTTCTAAATGTGTATTATGGTCCTTTAGTATTACGTACAATCTTAAAAATGTAATTGTTTTCACCAGTAAATTCTCAAAAATGTAGATAAATAGTTGTGAATTTGACATCTGTGCTGCAGTCCAAATGCAGTGACACTTGCCTTTGCTGCGAGTGAGGGTTAACTATAGTAAAAAGGTGCATAATCCGGTCTTCATTACAAAAGGTAATCGTTTCTAATTATGGCGCCGTTGATCTGCTGAAACGGTCGCGGTGTTTGTCCTTCACACGGTGCCAGCCCGGTTCCACTGGAGGATATACAGCCAACAGCTTGGACTGCTTCTCTGAGTATTTACGGCCGCAGAGAGGCATGTTTTCAAGGGATTGATTCGGTCTGGTCCAGGCCCGTGGACCAGAGGTGGCAGAGTAAATACCCCAAGACTAATGTCTCTGTTGGTCTAATCAATACTCGCCTCATGACTTCGCCCCTGGCCCGGCTCCCGTTAAAAACAAATTTGTTAATTTTGACAATTTAATTGCCGCGACCGTGCATGCCTCGAGTAGCTAAGCGTAGTGAGTAGCATAAGCAGGTAGTTGAAGCCCTCGCGGGGGAAATGGGCTCTTGGAAAAAAAAAAAAAAAAAAGAAAAGTGGAACTTGTTGGAGCTGTGCGCGGCTCTGTGTGATGAGTGATGAAGACCCCCGCTCCATTCTTTGGTTAATGTCACACGCCTGCTTTATGTTGATGGTTCGCACTTTACATGTTTTAACTTTACATTTACACTTGAGCTGTGAAGGCAGATTTAATGTGTTTTCTTTACTTCTTTTTTTTTTTTCCCTGCTTTTTAAATATATATGCATGTCAAAAATTCAATAACTTAAAAATATAATTGGTACTGCGAAAACACAAGTACAGTTTTAGTACTTTTCCTTTCATTCAGTCAAGTTCTTATTTTTTATTATTATTATTTTATTATTATTATTTTATTATTATTATTATTATTATTATTATTATTATTATTATTATTATTATTATTATTACGGGGGGTTCAGGGTCCCTATCCATAACATACCTATTGAACTGATATTTTGCAGTTCAGATTTACAGTGTGCAGAATTAATCGATTAGAAATGACAGTGGAAGTATATTAAAAAGAAACATCATTCGGTCATCGCAGCTCTCAAACGTTGTAATGAGTGCGATGCGAACGCGCTAAAACGCAGCTGATCTGTAAAAATGTACTTCCTAAGATGGTGTGGCTAGCTACTACTACGACCGACAGCTTGTCCAATACCACGTCATACTCAATATTTGACGACACATCTGAATACATTCTCAAGACGTTTTTTTTGTGGGTTTTTTTTTTTTTCTGTTCTAGTGTCTGTTATCCCCGAAATCACAAACGTCAATATTCCCCTATGCGAACCCTAGATATGGGGGGCCTGGCTTTTCTTTTTCTCTCTCTCTCTCCCTCTCGGCGCTTACACACCGCTAACTCGCCGCAGAATTGCCAAATTTAAAGAATCAAAAATAAACAGGATTGACATTGAGAAGCCCTGAGTGAGAAGCGGGCACGAAGCCTGTCACTTACGCGCACGTTTATGTTTCGTATTCCCCGTAATTAGCGACGTAAATCCCGCTAGAGGGGAAAGAGGAGAAGAAGAAGAAGAAAAGAAAAAAAAACCTCTCTTTTTGCTTTTGTTCTGGTCCACAACAATTTAGCCGAATAGCGGTTATTTCTGTTGCCGTTAGCCCTAGCGCTACGTACGGGCTAGCGGCTTTACAAAGTTGCGCGTACGTACGATAGCGCGTGTTTACATTGCGACACGTTGGTGAAAATCCCAGCGCGTTTTGGGGCTCATCCGATAAGTCCCCCCTGTCCGGTGTGGCAGCGTGAACAAAAAAAACGCGGCATGTGGTACGTATTAGGGGAGCTGGGAGTAATTTCACCGCTGCTAACTAAAGAATCCTCCAGGGAGGCTTAATTACAGGAAGACCGTTCTAAATATCAGCGAGCCGCATATTTTCCATGACAAGAGATTTTTTTTTTTTTTTTAAAGGCGCTTTCAAAGTCTCCGGGCCCTGCGACGTGCCGAGGAAGTGCAAATGATCTTCCCTCAGGTGAAGCCGCAGAAGTAGTTTGAGTTGAGAATATTTAAAGCTCAGGGGCACTGCTTTTCGCATACGGCGGGGACGGCGTCGGCGCTACCGCGAGTCAACGGGTCAGTAAATGTTTGCAGATTAGGAGAGTTCATAAATAATCCACGCTCCACCTCCAGTTGGACTCAGAAAGGATCAGAAATGCGACGAGTATGAAATCGGCCTAGTTTGGTGGTCGAACTATCGCAACGTCAGCGGCTTTGAAAAAAATGTGACGATGCAGTTTGAATTAAATCGCGACATTTTAACATGGATTACGCTCGGTTCACGTTCACCTTTGCGAATATGTTCCTTGCGTTAGAACGTGTGCGATTGGAAGCATTGTATTCATAGCTCTCTTGTTTAAGCAGTGGGACAAGTCGAGAAAGTGGGGGGAAAGTATTTAGACCACAACTGTGCCGTAGCCAACAGTCTGCTCCGTCTGTAATGTATGTGTTCATCTGCTTAGTAATGCTTTGTAGTGTGCCGTGCATCGTGTCACGTGTAATGTGTCATGCCTGCGCATTTTCTAGTGTCACGCTCCTAATTCGGCCCGCACTAAAAACAAATCTTACTGTAATAATCACATGACAAAACATTTTCATTTAGTTGTAGTTTGAATGAAAATGTGTTGTAATACTCGTCCTGGATATTTACTCTGTAGTCAGTATATTTCAACCAGTCTTTTTGACCTGCACAAAAAAACATATTGCACACTTGGAACAACATAATATTGGTCTCTCATGTGCAGATGTTCAAAAGCGGCTGCCCTACATACACAGGCACTTCCGCAGACATGTCTTGCAGTGATGTAATGATGTTGTTGTTGTTGTGTGTTCCTTCTTCCAGCTTCGGAGGAGGATGTTCTGAAGACTCAGCAGTCCATCCGCAGCCAGGCCCTGGGGAACCAGAACTCTGAGAGTGAGTCTCTGCTGGATGGAGACGAGGACACTCTGTCCTCTCTGGACGACAAGGAGCTGGACAATGTCACAGGTACAGGACTAGACTGCTCTGGTAACCCTGGTAACCCTGGTAACCCTGTGTGTGTGCAGCCTGTGTGTGTGTGCAGCCTGTGTTTGTGCAGCCTGTGTGTGTGGAGCCTGTGTGTGTGCAGCCCGTGTGTGTGTGTGTGTGTGTGCAGCCCGTGCGTGTGTGTGCAGCCCGTGTGTGTGTAGCCCGTGTGTGTGTGTGTGTGCAGCCCGTGTGTGTGCAGCCCGTGTGTGTGTGTGTGTGCAGCCCGTGTGTGTGTGCAGCCCGTGTGTGTGCAGCCCGTGTGTGTGCAGCCCGTGTGTGTGCAGCCTGTGTGCAGCAGCCGCATCACACTGTGCTACATCTGTGTGTGTGTGTGTCGTTGTGTGTCGTGTGTGTAGTGTGTGTGTGTGTGTCGTGTGTGTAGTGTGTGTGTTGTGTAGTGTGTAGTGTGTATGTGGTGTGTGTGTGTGTGTGTGTGCGTGTAGTGTGTGTGTGTGTGCGTGTAGGTGTGTGTGGTGTGTGTGTGTGTGTGTGTGTGTGTGAGATCAGGGACAGAAAAACTGTTGAGATCAAAAGTCTTAGTCTTGATTTACTGCATGTTGTAGAGTAGTATTTAGAAAGTACTATTGTTTTAAATGTTGTTGTTGATTAGATAAACAACACATTATGTAATGCATGTCTTATAATAAGTGTATTTCCATAATTTCAAACCACTGCTAAGGTCTTTCTGCTTATAACTACTGCACACGTTTTTGGAAGGCTTCACCCCTCTCTGCATTATGCCTCATTTGAAAACCGTGTGTGCATGTGCTGTTTTCTCTATAAAATTAAGCATTTAAAAAAAAAAAACCTTAAAGGCTCAGACAGATTTCACATTGCATGTTCTGTAATGCCGAACAAATGTTACGGATTTACAAGAACGTTTAAGTTAAGTTCTGCACAGTTCGTGACACGGTGACAGTTTTAATGACGATCGCAATATTACATACACTGAAAGCAAAAGCACGTTTTTTTGTAATAAAAGTGAATGGCTAAATTAATAGTGAAGAGAGTGCAAAAACACGCACACACACACACACACACACACACACTTGGCTTGTGCAAAAACAGTCATTTTGAAATGTGGGACTCGAAGACGTGAAAATATTTGCTAAACATCCTTACACACTGCGCTGATCTGATGTACAAAAAAAATACTACAATTTTTTTAATTTGCAACCCTTATTTTTAAAATGTATGCAAAAATGTGTACTTTTATGTTTTATCTCGAAAATTGTGTTAATGTTCAGAATTCTTGACATTACACTCTAATGCGGAATATAAAATTGAGTTGCTCTAAAGTAAAATGTATATCATGAATTTCAGTATAAATTAATTAAATAAAAATACTCGTTTGCGTAATTAGAATGATCATTTTTGCACGTTTCGGGGGAGAACAGTGAAAAGAAGCCATCATCCAAAACGCAGCACTGCAAATATACGTGTGTGTGTGTGTGAGAGAGAGTGTGTGTGTGTGTGTGTGTGTGTGTGTGTGTGTGTGTGTGTGTGTGTGTGTGTGTGTGTGTGTGTGTGTGTGGAGCCTATAATCCATGCTAATGAAATATCTCTGCGCGTTAATCGGATTGCCGTGCGCGCCTCTTGTGTTTTTGTGCGCGCGGTGACGCTCCCGTGGACCGTGAGCCGCGTGATGAGGCTCAGGGCTCACGCGGAAGCCCACGGTGACAGTGGCCTTAAACGCACCGGCCTCACTCGCTGTCTACCGGGGAAACGTGTTACACCAACCCACGGTCTTAATCAAGGCCGGGCCAAGCGTGCGCGTCTGCGAACACACTGCGCCAAATGCACTGCGCCAAATGCACTGCGCCCATTGTCATGTATTGGCATGAATTGAGATCGATGCCAGATTAAAAGCGAGTGCGGATCGATACGCGCCGACGGAGGGCACGTTGGCAACGACTGAAGCTTGCGTTTTAACTCTAGCCAAGTTAAATATAGGCCGCGGTTGGCACAGTAAACCGGATGTAGACACGTGTAGCATATATCAAAGCAAGATAAATGTGTTGCAGAATTGAGGAGAATAATTGTATCGTCGCCATTTTGTGTCATCTTTGCGCCTCGTTTTTCTGACAAACTGCGTCAAATCCTGCGCTTGGATGAGGTTTTACTCGTGGAAATGAGTGTAAATGTTCATATAATAATGCGATAAACACGTCTTAATTAATACATGTTAGGGTTAAAAATAAACAAGAAATAATAAAAAATCGCCTCTGCCTCCTCGCCTTATGTGCTGCCCTCTCGCCCGTGTGTAGGCCCCGTAAACCTGAGCACCAGTGCCCATTTGGTGGCCCCCGCGCTGGTGGTCAAAGGCACTCTGTCCGTGACCGCCTCTGAGCTCTACTTCGAAGTGGACGACGAGGAGCCGAGCTTTAAGGCCCTGGACCCCAAGGTGAGTGTCTGCTGTTGCACGGCTGCGTGTTTACAGTCTGCTGTGTCGGTTTACGTTTAGTTTGACTGCAAGGCTAATAATAACGCTTCTTTAGTTATTAGTCTAGGCAAAGCCTATTGTTTGGAATTCTGTGGATAAACATTGTGTTTAGTCACGTGTCACATCTCATTATTATCACGTCATGTGCAAAGTGTAATGGCATGGCAACATTTGGCCATAACATTTTATCAGACGTGTCATTTATAATTTATATTATGCTATAAATTACAAATAACACAGCAGATACAATTTAGCATAAATAATTTTTAAAAAGCAGAAATAATAATACCATTATTGCTGCATATTGTTTGAAGTTTTGAGCAATTGTTGATTTATGGATTGTTATTAAATTGAACCAAACGTGGTTTGTTTTGTGCTGTGCGTTCTATCCTCTGCTCATTAAAAGCTCGATCTGTGCTGAGTGTGAGCCACAGGTGGTTTGTCCTGTTTATTGTCCATGACTGACTTCTGTGAGCACGTGTGTGATGGTGTGTTATTATAATAATACTTCACGCCAGCGGCTCGTACCACCAGGCCTAGCCGCGGACCAGAACACGTCCTCGGGCCTGTGTTTGAAAAAAGTGCTGCTGGATTTCAGCGTAAATGCCGTTTGTTCAGGACGCACGGTGGATGCGGGACAAACTCGGCTCCTTCAGTTTGGTTTGTGTTGTATTTATGCGCGTGATATTTTACAGCAGGGTCAACACACCACGCATAATAATATAAATCAATTTGCAACATTTTATTAGCATTTCTTTTCAAGTCACATTTCAAGTCACATCATGAAAAACTCGAACTTGGCACGCTACATTAAAATTTCACTGAACGTTTTTGTGCATATATTTAAATTAAAGTTAGTTCACTTTGTGAAAACATTTAACGAAGACAACAAAAGGTTCATTTATTTAAAATGTACCTTATTCTGTGTGGCAGTGGCCCAATTGTTCCGTTTTAAAAAAGAGTCTTCAGATGGAGTCCGGCCCACACACACACTATAATTTGTCCAAGCTCTTGGCGTTGGTGAGGATCTCCCGTGCTAGTCTCCACGTCTGCTTGGCGGCCGCCTCCAGGGCCGAGTGTGGTTTCCCCTGAAACAAGTCCAAGTTTGGCAGAAAGTAGTGCGGGCATCTGCGGCACTGCAGGCACGAGATGAGCTGCAGCAGGATTCCGTTGAGCCGGTCTCCCAGGCACGACTCGTCCCAGTCCGTCTCGCGTGGATGCTTCTCGCACTCGTACAGCAGCAGCGTCTTCATGTGGTAGTTGTGGAGCGGCTGTCCGGGCAGCTCCAGGTGGCGGTCCCGCAGCGTCTTCAGCACCGAGAGACACTTCTTTCTGCAGCCGCCCATCAGCAGCCTGTTCTCGGCCTCGCTGAACTGTAGCACCCAGGCGTCGCTCTCTGCGGAGCTCTGCTTCCCCGTCAGAGAGTAGCACTCCTTGGACAGCAGGTTGAAGCCCTCTGCTTTAACCTCGGCCACTCTGTTCGGGCCGGGCCACGGAATGTGCGGAAGTGGCCACTGAGCAGCACTCCTGGGCCAGATGCCCGTGCATTTGAAGGCGGGAGTGATTTGTACCACGTAGCGCTCCCGGATCCGCAGTCTAACTTCACTCGTGTCAGCCACCATCTTCACCACATCTCTGTAGCTGCATTTATCCACCGCCTGGGCCACCAATGTCTGGAAACGAGAGCGGATCTTCCGCGCGGAGAGGTATCCGGAGGCCGTGATGAACTCCACCCAGAGAGACATGCTCCTCTTGCGGCCATCGCTCAGCTTCAGCACCGCGCAGCCCGGGAGCGAGCCGTCATCCACAAAGTTAAAGACACCCATTTGGTTGAGGTACAACACCACCTCGAACTCGTTCGGGGAGATGACCTCCATTCCCTCGTAGCGCGCGTCTATCTCGCTCAGGGAGCTGATGAAGCGCGGCTCCTGCACCTCCACCTCCTTCAGGACATCCGAGACCACTTTGCACACCTCTCGGATGGTCTTCGCTATGGCTCCTTTACGCGTTTGGCATCTCTCGTTGTAGTATTTATTGAGCTGGTAAACCAGCTTTGCCTGTGTGGCGATCATGTTGGGGCAGAGGTCCGGGCTGTACACCGGAGAGTCGCAGTAAGTTGACGGATCCAACGCTTACCGGTGAAGCCCGAGGCGGGAGAAGACGGCTCAGTCCAAAAGTAAGTTTACTGCCGTTCAGCGGATGGACGTCAGCGGGAGCAGCAGGAAACAACGTAACGCCAGGCTAAATCTCACTCCAGTTCTGATAACTTCCAGGTAAGCACATAGTCTGCTCGTGCGTCCTCTACCCACGTCCTGCGCGCGTGAGAAAACACGTCTCTTTACTCTGCTCCTCGCAGTGTCCACACTCAGCTGGAGCAGGACTTGTGTACTTTATGAATGGCTCCTTTAGAAGAAGAGGAAAGGGGCGGGCTTCTCTTCCTGCAATCATGTGCGGAGCTGTCAGTGCAGCGGACCAATCAGAGGCGCGCACTGCAGCTCGGAGCAGCGCCGCGCGTCACGCTCCAGTCCTGCAGCTCCAGACGGCGGACACTCACTGCTCTTCTCTGGGATGACCGGAGCGCGCTCAGCTCCTGGAGCAGACGGTGTTTACGCGCGCTCTGGGGCCTTAATGCTGCTGCCGCATGTGAGGGACCGGACCGGGATGGACACGGTTTCATTTTTACACAGCAGCAACAAACTCACCACGTGTATGTCGTCCTGGTAGCATAGGTGCTCTTATCCTGTCCTCGTCACAATGTTTTTTTAATTTTTATTTTTTAATCTGTTAACTGCTCGTTCTACATGTGCTTGTAAACTTCTGATGGTTTGTATCACATACGCGGTACAGCACACTTGTTTTTGAGCAAAGAAGCAATTGTTTTTGCACATATAATTCTTCCCGTCAAAACTGTAAATTTAATCTTGTGTGCAGCCGTTATTCTGCACATTTCAGAACATCCACAGAAGTCAGACGGAGTGGACCCCTGTGCTCGCTCTCACACACATATCTCACACACTCACGCACGCACAAATGACACACGCATGACACACGCATACACACACACACACACACACACACACACACACACCTTGCTTGCTCTTCACGCATGGCTCTACTGCCGCAAACAGCGTCACCTAAATAATTTAAGCGGGGATCCCACTGAACTGGAGCACACGTCCCCGTTAGCGCGCGCCGTCTTTACGCACGGGACTCTGGGGTGCGCTACAAATGCGTAAAAGACAAAGCATATTTAGTTTTACGCGACGGATAAAGACCCTCTTCCTTTGAGACACGCCGTTAACGAGGCCTCGGTCATTTCCAGCGCCCCGCCATTTACTTAATTAGTCATCACGTTACGCACGAGCGTTTGGATCGCTTATGCATAATACACTAAACGATCAAAATCATTGCCTTGAGGCGCCTCACACACATTGCTGACATAAAAACGGGCCTGTTTTATTTTTTTATTTTAGACTATTTAAATTGTTTTTTCTTTCTTTTTCCCGAATTATCTGTGTTGTGTAACCATTGCTTTGACCCGTGAAAACGCGGAGGAGGCCTGACTGCATGCATGGATTCCTATGCATACATTATTTGGACTTATGTTTGAAAGCTTAGGCATTCATTTAAAACTGAATTAGGAATTGTTTTATGCTGTTTTCATTAGTAACGTCAAATGTATCAAAGAAATAGATTACATCCAAAATTATAGGTTATAGTTTGAAAATAAAATTAGCGAGAAAAAAATTAATTCATTTTTATTCTTTCCTTATTTACTTTCAAAAAGATAAGTGGAGGGAGAAATACATTTTCAAACAAATGAGTCGTTACACAAGACCTTTAACTCTTGACACTTGTTACAAAAATCCGTTTGACACACTGCAGAAATAAGCTGTGTTCCAAAAAAAAAAAATGAGAAAAAGAAAATACTTCTCGGATATGAAGTGGCCAACAATGAAACGGCTTCAAGAATACACTGCAAACATTTAGAGGAAAGAAAGATGAATGATCCTCCCTGAACACATTTTCTGGATTTTATCATTTAGAGTCTGAATCATCAGAGGAGTTTGAGTTTAGCAAAAGGCAGAGTTTCAAAGCTCAGCTCCCAAGCTTTTAGAATGCACTCGTAACCATGTAAAACGCACACCATATTCAAATAAAGACTACAATTATACATGTTTAGCTTTAAGTAAAAAGATCCACTTACTACTCTGAGTGTTTAACATTTTAAAATTGTTCAACACTTGTTCTTTCCCGTTTTTAAAGGTGCAAGATATCAGTGAAGTTGCCAGAAAAATACTACTGTAAAATACCTTCATAAATTGTGTTTAATATATTTTGGGCTGCCACAGTGAACAAGCAGCGATTTAGTGGATGTTTTTGTGCTGGTTTTCCTTTTTGCTCCGACCAGAGTCCAAACTTCATGATGTCCATATAAGTTTGAACAAGATGCCTTTTAATTCATGCAAACACTCAACTCATAGTGTTTCCTTTGCTCCTCTTGTAAGAACACATCTTTTAAACAATATTGAGCATACTTTTGTTCAGTCAGAACCGACAAATGCCAAGTGTGTCTGTAGAAAACATAAAACTTAACTGAAAGTTGTTAATGAGGTGTTTTATAGCTGTAATATTAAAGTCTTGCACTGCTAATTTCTAAACTTTTTAATTGCTTAGAAGGTTATCTTGAATTGTGTCCCACTAATTACTCTCTCTAAAGGTCGATGTCCACGTTTGTCCACGTTTGGGCTGACCCCCAGTGCAGTCACATTAGTATTTGTTCTCCAGTGAGTTGCTCGAACACAATATCGAACACAATATCTTTTGAATTAACATGAATCGACAGCCACTTGTAACTTATGTCAGACGGAGCAATTGTAATGGCAGTTTCCAATTTCGCTAAAATATGTTTTGGAAACTACGCCAGAGCCATGCTCATCTTGGCACGGACTCATGAGAACTTATACTCACTTAAAAATATGTTTAAATTTACTCATACTTCATGTACTGTCGTTCCAGCAACCCAAAGGAAAAGTTTGGAAAGTAAGTGACGCGATTCCTAAAAAAAAAAAGAAAAAAAAAGAAGATAAAAATGTCTAGACGTTTCTTTCGGTTCGGCTGTTTATCACGTATTTCCCTAAAGATTAATGCACATCACTTGGAGAGCTAATGTCTAAATATTATGAAATCCATGTTAACTGTAGTCTAATGATAAAATATAGGAATAAGCATGACATTAATAATCCCTTTTGGCCCTTGCCGCTAGTCCACTTTTGTATCTCTGTGTAAAATCAAATTGAACTCGACTAAATGACTCAGTGTATTATTATTATTATTTTTTTCAGCAGATATAATTTCAATTTCAATATCAATCTTGACGACATAATTGGCGGTCCATTTCGGTTACTTGTGGTTAGCCATTATCTGCTGAAGGACTAGACTTATCAGCTGTTGCTAAAGAGGTTCCTCTGGTTCGTGGCGAGCAGGGCTTTGATCAGACGCCATGTGACGACTCCAATGAGAACCACTCACGCACACGCACACACACACACCTACACCTTCAGCTCCAAAACAGCAGCTGAGATCATGGTCGCATACTTGATTCTGGAGGTGCTTCGTAGGTGTAGATTTTCTTGTGCATTTCAAACGGCGGAAACAATCCAAAGAGCGCTCTACAACATCTGGTGGAGGACAATTGGATGTGTTTGAATTGGACTGTCCGAAGGATGGTTCCAGTGGTCCAGAATCCCCCCCCCCGTGAGTCATTGCCGGAGAACTTCAGAAGTGGATCGGCGTCTGCACGAACCTACCGGACGCTCTTTTGGACTCGATGCTCTGCAGTGCTGTCAAACGAGAAGAAATAATTGTAGTGGTTTCTGCAGTTTAAGAATATTTGCATAGGAATTGTTAGTTTTAAGTATCAGTTTTTACTTTTACTCCACCTGCTCGTCTCTATGGCGATGTTCTCGCATTGCCTGAAATGTTCTACAATATGGCATTTTAAAATTACAGGTGTTTTAGTTGCCAAAATTACAACGAAAGCATAATAATAATAATTCTTACTGTGAGCTGCTCTCCACAGATCTGATCTTGGGACTCGACTTGGTTACATCACCTGCTTGTCTCTCTGTTGAGACGGAGACGGTAGGTTTTAATGCCATACTGTGGAACATTCAAAGCAATAGCATCTCCATGGAGAAAAAACAGGTGGCGTAGGTGGACTGTTCACCAAAATAGTTCCATAGTGCACCTTTAATCTGATGATGATTATTATGATTATGATGATGATGATGATTATTTTTATTATTATTTTGTTGTTGTTGTTGTTATTTTAATTTTATTTTGACTTGCTCTGTACTTTTTCCATTTCAGTCTATATAACTACACCCACATTTACATATTTTTGAATTAGATTTTTCCTGTGGATATCCAGGATGTCCACACTGCGCCCATTGTTCCCCACATACTGGAGGACAGTAGTGGCTCTCCTGTTGACACAGTTATTGGTGTGTGTGCCGGATGGGCCCAGCTGCTCTCCACAGCGGCCCCAGAACAGGATGGCACAGCGCTAATTGCCTGGCAGCCCGCGCATCTGTTGGGCTCTTCTGACGGAGCTGATGAAGTCACGGCAGATGTGCGAGTGTATGTTTAGACACCACTCATCAATATTGCATGTGAAGTTATTGTTGCACCGACACGTCTGGAAGCCGCCATTATCTCTGTTTGAGGAAGTGAGGTGCCATGCTTGCAGTTGATTGGTTGAAGTCATTAACTGGGTACAAAGCTGATAGGTGGGACTGTAGAGTTGTCCCCGGGGTGGATGTTACATGCTGTAGTGCAACTATGTGCTGCGATGGCACACTATTTATTCATGTTTGGGAGTTTTGGTACAGAATGTGCCGTTTTAGCTGGTATTTCTGGGATGCCTGTTAATTAGACTTAAGACCACCGAGCACGATGGTAGCTTGAACAATCAAATTCCTGTTGTTTTTATGCTCGTAACAATGCAAGAATAATGTATCCTCTGAACATATTCATTATATTCATTAGAGCTGCACTGAATTGGTAGATTTTTGAGCTGGATGCCCTTCCTGCTGCCACGGTAGACCAACACCAGCATTACCACTGGCAAACCATTGTTCCACTTGTAAGAACACAAGTATGTAACAATAATGTAGCAATAATAAGAGCACTTTTCTTCTGCTTCAAAACCGATAAATGCTAAGAATGTTCTTGGAAAACATTAAATGTTGTAAAAGTTCTTAATGATGTGTTTTATTGCCCTAATATCACAAAATAAAGATACTTTTGCACTGATAATTTCCAAACTTTTTAATAGCTTAGAAAATTATCTTGAATTGTGTCCTGCTAATTAGCCTCTCTAAAGGTCGATGTCCAAGTTTGGGCAGTGTAGAGACGGACCCCCGTTGCAAACACATTGGTAACTCTAATTAGTGGGGTGGTGACGGCTTCCCGGGGTTAGCTGCCCTGCCTCAGTAGATGGTCACTCAGTCACAGCGAAGCAGCTCTGTCTGATGTACTGGCCAGTCCCCTTCTGCTTAGCTCTCCTTAAAGTGTGGAGCCACTGGGGCCGTTCCCCACCCCCAGAGGTCTTCGCTCCACCAAACTCTCATGGTCGCCAGGGACGACCTTCGGCTGCAGCTGCCAATCACCAAGAGCCATGGAGTCTATTGATTTTCCAGTTAGGGTATAAGTAGTGTGTGCTATAAGGCTAACGGACAGGCCACGCAGGTACGTCATTATCAATGAGGGCAAGGAGCGTCCCCTTCACTCACACCCATTCATTTTGGCCATGTCCTGTCTCTCCTTGATGCCACTGCTCTGACAGAGTGCATCCTGGGACACGTTGCAGAGTCAGACAAACTTTTGGACTGATGGCTTGGGATGACCTTCTCTCTCCTTATAGCAATCTTTCTTTTGCTTGTAAGAGCTTCTTCTTCTCAGTGTTGTGTAAATGGAGACATGCAATGAACTTTTAACATCACAAAATGTTGAATAAGTATGAGCCTTTTATAATCATGAACATACTATATTTCACATTGATTTAGGGATCAGGCTAAGACACGACGGACCAAGTGAATGTGTTGCTTGTTCTACATAAATTACATTTTGTCATAGTTATCTGTCACAGCTCAAGTAATAAATAATCATGGTAACATTCATTTTGCCAAAGATTGCTGTCTGCACCAGTAGTCTCCCACTATAAGATACGCACAGGTTTCAGAAAAAGATGAATCACTACTCTTCACATCGCCTTTTTCACTCTTGAAATTCAGTTATGGCAGTTATCAGGAAACCCAATTATTATCATACCGCTTCCACACATTAGGGAGCTTGCACATGCATAATACCCCGTTTGTATCTCATTGATGTTAGCTGTCCGTCTCATTTTTCACTCCAGCTGTTTGCGTGAGGTTAAATCAGCGGTGATGAACTCATTGTGGAGCGGTGAGGTCAGCGGCCGCTCTCCGCCACATGTGCAGTGTTTTAAAGAGACTTGTTAATGACGACTTTCAAAGCGTTTGGAGAATCTGAGAGGCTTGTTCCTTCTTTGGCTAAGGATCTATTTGTTATAACCCTCTGTTTTTCTGGACTGTGTCAAAATCTGACACAGTGGAGCCGTCCAAGCAACCTGCTCAGTTTCGCCTCCTGTGGATTTGAGTTTTCTGCAATAGATTTGTTTGCAATGGATGAAATTGTCCAAAGATCTTTTCTAATTTGACTCTAAACTTCTACTTTGCAAGACCACAATTAGTCATTTTCCCTTACCGTGAATGTCTACAGTATGTTCTTTCCAAGCTCGTATCATTTGTTTTATTTTATTGAAGGTTATTAAAGTGTGTAGTGCATCGAGTTAAGTTTTCTGTGGTTCGAAGCGGGATATATTTGTCCTTGGTCAAGACACGTACACTCTTTGTTAATGGTTGCAGCAGGAATCGGGAGTACAAACCTAACAACTTATATGTTAGCGAATACTTCCAACACTGATTTAAGCTGATCCGCAAGTTGGCCGTCTTTAAATGGTCACTGGCTGTCAAATGTTCCCGCTCACATTTGGTCGGTACCGGTGACGGGAGCGGACAGGCCGAGGAAAGACGATTGACGCCGTTAAACTCGATGTCATCGGCTCTAATGATGACTGACTAATGCCTCCTTCAGTCCCTTTCCTTTTCACATGGACACGGAAACCTGTTTGTTTTTCCCCAAAATGCTTATTTGTTTGGATACAAACGTGCGTAGCTGAGAAGAAACGGCATTTCATTCTTTCCTTTTAATATGTGGGAAGTGTCGAGCTGGAGCCAGTAATTCTTGATGCAATGCAGGACTTGAGCACAGCTTTGGATTTGCCATTAATCAACTGTTAGACTGGAGAGGAACTATGTCCACTCAAATAAACCGATCACGTAGCAATAAGAAACACATCAGTTTCTCATCAGTTTATGTGCGGACAAAGAATTAGCAATATTGACAAAATGTTGTATCTTTTTTCGATGACGTTGTTATGGAAATGTGCAAGAAAATGCATGGAAATGTTGTCGTTTAGGTCAAATTATTGCACAACGTGAATGGGTAGTGAAATTAGCCCAATCAGTGCAGAAAATGGACTTCACCCCCAATGAGATTACACTGCTTAGTTTGTTTTATATCCCCCACCTCTGGTCTGGACATATAGGCTCGGCTCAGTGGGCCAACCGAAATGTAGAGCCTCTTGATGGCTCTCTAGAAAAGTAATCAACATCTATTTCAAGCAAGTGCACGTCGACAATGTGTGCATGCAGACAAGTATTAGATGTGACCACCGTATTATCCGTGTCCAAACACTTAACCAAGCTCGTCCACACAAAGCCGCTGTCCCGCTCCTGCACCTGAGCCTAACCCTTCCATCATGCTCTGTCTCTGGGCTTGACTGGGCCAGTCAGGGGGTAGGTGCCTCCCTTCGCGGCCTTTGATTGATCCTCCCTCTCCATCATTTATTCTCTCCGTCTGCCCCCCGACTCGCGCGTCAAAGGCAGCGCGACAGCCTGATGGATAGGCCTGTTTATAGATGCCAGTCGGCCTGGTAGGCTACTGATATTACAATCAGCACCTGTGTACCTGCTGTTCTCACAAGCCCGCACTATTCAGCCAGGGTCAGCCGCAGATTGAAAGATCGATGTCCGCCCGGTGATTTGGAAATTGGAATTGTAAATGCGGTTTGTTTTTTGTCAGAAGTCTGTGCTGCGTTTGGATGGATGATAAAAGTCGTTCCATATGTCACGCGATTGGGATCAAAGAAAGAACTGTCGTGAGTCTCTTGCCTTCATCTGTTTCAAGATGGCTGGACTGAAAGATGTGGACTGGCACAACAATTATTATGTCTTACACAAAGTCAGCTATTGTCAAATATAACATACAGTATGACAAAGCATTTACCCCTGAGCAAAATATTTTTTTTGAAATGATGATCAATTCCTATTCTATACGTTCTATTGGCCAGTAATATTAGATACAGATGGGGTCTGGTAGAATTTATATTTATTATTGCAGATTTCGGGTGTAATCATGAGTTCCTGGGTCTAGTCACCAATAGAAATGAACAGGTGTCAACGTTTGTTAATCTTCTTAAAAATAACCCCATTTAGAAGTACAACATCATGTTCTAGAATTGGAAAACCACCGATCGAGTGCATGAGAAAATGAACGGTCTCCGCTTTAAGTTTTGTCGCACCTTTTTTCTTGGAATGAACTGCAAACTGAGATTGATCTTTACAATCTGGTCCCACTGAATATGTTTAAGAGACTGCTACATGTCTTAGAGGCGCAATCTTCATGTACCGTATTTTCCGGACTTTTAGCCGCTCCCTATATAAGCCGCATTTGCTCTATTTTTTAAAAAACGATAATAAAACAATACATAGGCCGCACCTTTTGTATAGGCCGCAGAACTCTTTCCTTGACTTTTGGCATCGCATGAGCTCGTCCCGCTGTCCCCCTCCAGCGTGCTCTCCCCTTCAGCGTCACCGTACATTCATTGATGTTAAGCTTGCGTGCAGCGCGCGGCTTCCTAGCAAGATCGATGGCCTTCAGCTTAAAACTTGCTTCGTACGAACTTCTTCGTTTGGGTTCCATAATGATGCGGCAAGAATTTGAAAATAATTTATAGTTGGTAATTTGTCGTCCGTGTTCTATTTGCTAGCTGAATAAAAAAGCAACATCTGCTTCTTTGCTTAACTTTTCTGTAGTTTTGATTCTAGCAGGTTCCGGTTAGTTCGCCCCTAGCGGTGAAAGAAAAAAACCACAGAAAAGCCGCAGCCTCTAAATAAGCGCATGGCTCAAAACATCTGACAAAAGTAGCGGCTTATAGCCCGCAAAATACGGTAATTGTTTGAAATGAGATTTTTACTTTGTAATGTCTCGACACGGAGTTTTACTGGCCGACGTGTAATCCGTAGTGTTGATTGTCCCGAGGCTCATCTGTTGTTTGTCGGAGAGAAACTGACAAATCATGCGAGATGCGCTTGTACAAAAATGCTCAAGCTTTTGTGTCGCGAGGCTGGGCGCTGTGTGTAAAGACATCTCTGTTGCCAGGGTGCAGAGTGTTACAAAGCTGCTGCTCCCATTGCCATTACGGTTAATGATCCGTCCAGTCTGGTGGAAATGGCACATCCATAGGGACGCGCGGCGGATTACTTACTCATCCAGCACTGGCCCTACTGCGGGCATCAGCAATACAAAGCTTCACCGATGCCCCCGCAGCACAAAGACGTTCTCATATACGGTTGTAAAAATAAACCAGTGCTGCCCCTCGTCTGCATCCATTAAATCAGCAGATAGTGACGCCATGGTGATTCATCCAGTTCGTTTAATGGAACTGGTAAGGCATGGCGCATATTCTTTAGATGTTTTCATTGAGGTTTAATTAGCCATGTCATTTGAGTTACCCTTCGGAAACATAGTACAGCCACTGTATGAAAGACTTGTGTGCGTACTGAACACTGTAGTTTAGACCTCTACAAATACGTTCTGAACAACATGTCATTCTTAGCAGTTCATGTATTTCTTCTCTCAAATGTTAACACTCCTGGAGTTGTTTACAATGTGCACTCTGAACAGAAATAGAACACAAATCCAATCAGTTTTGTCCCAATTCGATATTTTGCCCAAATCCTTCAGCCTTGAATGTAACCACAGGCCAAGTTACAGGTCAGATCTGTGGAGAGGTGACCCTGCTCACGGTAAGAATGTATTTGTGGGTATTTTTTGTGCCATGAAACAACGCGCAATGCTGGTTAGATATGTCTAAAACAATACTGTGGAACATTCAACGCAAAGCAATACCATTTTGGCTTTTTCACCTGCTTAACTAAACAAATTGTCTCCACTATGAGCTGTGGCCAAACTTGTAAAGAGGTTTTATTTCAAAGATGTTGAAGAATGTGCATCATTCTTCAAGATCTTAGTATAAAACCCAGCACGTCATCTTCTACTCGTGCTCTAATGTCATCGGTAATGGCCCGTTTACTTTTACAGACATTTGGCTTCAAAACATTTATTTGACTCATGCGACAAAGATAGCAAAAATGCTTACTCATTCTTATTATACGAACTCAAAACACAGTTGCGATTGATACCTTCCCATTCCCAAGTAGTACCCATGGGCGTCTTTTGAAATTTTGTATTCAGTACCCATTCTTTCACCGCCCTTTTGCTCAACCATCCCATGACGTCCATTTCTGAATTCCCCCAATCGGGTGTACTTTTCACCCCACACCCACTTAATCTTCTGACAATAGCCGGA
>BJKM01001204.1:48349-77838 GCA_015082035.1 Chaenogobius annularis | reverse complement strand
TTAATGTAAACCAGAGCTCCTCATCCTGTTCTAAAGTAACCTACGGTGTGCCACAGGGTTCAGTACTCGGTCCAATTCTGTTTACTCTTTATATGCTGCCGTTAGGTCACATGATCAGAAAGCATAGCATTAACTTCCACTGCTCTGCCGATGACACACAGCTGTATTTATAAATGAACCTGATCAGACGATCAAGCAGACAGACTTGGTGCTTGTGTGAAGGATATAAAAAACCTGGATGACACTTAATTATCTGCTTCTTAACCCTGAAAAAACCCGAGGTCATCGTACTAGGCCCTAATCATCTACGAGACGCTTTATCTGAGCAGATAGTCACACTGGACAACGTCAGTGTGGCCTCCAGCTCCACTGGAAGAAACCTTGGAGTCTTATTTGACCAAGAGCTCTCATTCAAAGCACACATAAATCAAGCCTGTAAAAACAGCCTATTTCCATCTGCGTAATATAGCCAAAATCAGAAAAATCTTGCCTAAAAGTGATGCTGAAATACTTGTCCATGCATTTGTAACATCTTGATTAGACTACTGTAACTCCTGCTGCAGCGTGTCCTAAAAGCGCCATAAAAAGCTTATAACTGGTTCAAAATGCAGCAGCAAGATTACTAACAGGAACTAAAAGAAGAGAGCACATTACGCCAGTGCTCGAGTCTCTTCACTGGCTCCTGTCGAGTTTAGAATCAAATTCAAAATCCTCCTCCTGACTTACAAAGCCATAAATGACCTGGCCCCAAACTACCTCAAAGAGGCTATAGTACCTTTCTCATCCAAACAGAGCACTTCGCTCTCAAAATGCTGGACTTCTGGTGGTCCCAAGAGTCTCTAAAAGCACAGTAGGAGGTAGAGCATTTAGCTACCAAGCTCCTTTGTTGTGGAATCAGCTCCTGTCCATGTTAAAGAGGCCGACACAGTCTCTCTTCATTTAAGACCAGGCTTAAAACGTTCCTCTTTGAAATGGCTTATGGTCAGGCCAGTTAGGAACAGAAATAAAAACCGATAGTTCCCAGCTATGCTGCCCTAGGAGCAACTATGCTGGGGGAAGTATGGCAGCTTGAGCACTATCCTCTGCTTCTTACTACTTTTCTATCAAACAATATTTCATATTTAATTTCACTTGCAATCTGTTCATTTCTTTTCCTTCTTCTTCTCCCACTTCCACAACGGGAGTGGAGCAGGCACATCGATGACCTGTGGATCCAGATGCTCCACTGCCTGGAGAAACGGTCTCTACTCCATATGAACGGTTCTTCATCGGCCTCGAAGAATTGGTTCTCCTCCTGAGTGGGTCTAGCTCCACCGTGTATCTGCAAATTGAGGCGCGTCCGCCTGTCCGTCCGAGGGCGTCGGATCGCTCCTTCACTGTGGAACTCCTACAGGTTTCTACTTTTTCCCAAAGAGGTTTGGTAGTTTTTCCTGGCCGAGAAGGAGGGTCTAAGGACAGGGGGGCTTGGGACATCTGTCCAAGGACACAGGACGCTGGGACATTTCCAAGACCCTATGAACATTGTTAATTTTGTTTGTTTTTTTCCACTGTAGCCCCTCGAGGCAACTACTGTTGTGATTTTGGGCGTTACAAAAATAAACCCAAACCCGAATTGACAGCAGCAGAAGGAAAGACCTGTGAAACCTCTCCTTCACACAGCGAGGGTGGATCAGTCTGTCACTGAAGCTGCTCTCCAGAGCGGACAGTGTGTCCTGCAGGAGGCGACACATGGTCCAGCATAGATGAGTGAGTTTAGACAGGACCCTTCTGTCCCCCACCTCCTGCACCGAGTCCAGAGCACAGCCCAGGACGGAGCTGGACTTCTTGATGACTTTGTCCAGCTTCTTCCTCTCCCTCTCTGATGCTGCTGCTCCAGCAGACCACACCGTACAGGAGGGCTGATGCCACCACAGAGTCGTAGGTCCTCAGGAGTGGCCCTGTCACTCCAAAGGACCGGAGTCTCCTCAGGAGGTAGAGTCGAGTCTGGACTGGACTCATCACACAGGAAGAGCCAGTTTGTGGTTCAGATGAACACCCAGGTACTTGTGCGTCCAAGACGATCAGAGCGGCCAACGCAAAAAAGTTGGACAAAGCTGAACTTTTTTGCGCGCCGGCCGGCCGGCGCAGCACAGCAACCAATCAGACATTACGCTCCAGTGACGTACCTACGCATTTCCCTACCAGGAAGAAGGACCAAAACAAACCTCTGCAGTGATAAAAAAAAATCATCCAGACACTTGGAGCAAATAATGATATTCATTAAACTCTGCTCAGCTCTGAAGTATCTGCGGGACCCAGACAAGCCCCTGAGCTGATCGCCTCCGTTTTTGGACTTTGAAAAGTAAATACACCAAATCCACTTCCTCAACCTGAGGACAGCAACACCGGGAAACACAACTACACCTCCACTAAGCATGTGGGCAAATTTGGACGCCGTAGTCTGAAACAGCTTTACAGCTCACAGTGCATGTCTGCGCAAATGAGAATCAGGAGGTCGAAAGGAACTGCCCAAGGAGCTCAGAGACAGAATTGTGGCATGGCACAAATTTGGCCATGGTTACATTAGAATTTCTGCTGCACTCAAGGTTCCTAAGAGCACAGTGGCCTCAATAATCCTTAAATGGAAGAAGTTTGGGACGACCAGAACTCTTCCAAGACCTGGCTGTCCAGTCAGACTGAGCAATTGTGGGAGAAGAGCCTTGGTGGTAAAGAACAACCCAAAGATCACTGTGGCTGAGCTCCAGAGATGCAGTAGGGAGATGGGAGAAGGTTCCACAAAGTCAACTATCACTGCAGCCCTCCACAGTCACGGCTTTATGGAGTGGTCCGACGGAAGCCTCTCCTCAGTGCAAAATGAAAGCCTGCATAGAGTTTGCCAAATAACCCATGGAGGACTCCCAGACTATGAGAACTAAGGTTCTCTGGCCTGAGGAGACCAAGATTGAACTTTTTGGCATTCATTCTAAGCGGTGTGTGTGGAGAAAACCAGGCACTGCTCATCACCTGCCCAATACAATCCCAAAAGTGAAACATGGTGGTGGCAGCGTCATCATGCTGTGGGGGTGTGGTCAGCTGCAGGGACAGGACCACTGGGTGCAACAGAAGGAAAGATGAATGCGGCAGAGTACAGAGATATCCCGGAAGAAAACCTCTTCCAGAGTGCTGAGGACCTCAGACTGGGCCGAAGGTTCACCTTCCAACAAGACAATGACCCTAAGCACAGCTAAAATAACAAAGGAGTGGCTTGAATGAAGCCAATCAGACATTACGCTCCAGTGACGTACCTACGCATTTCCCTACCAGGAAGAAGGACCAAAACAAACCCCTGCATTGAATTGAAAACTGAATTGATCTGTGATTGAATCGTAATTTTTCGTCTAAATCCTTGTACTGCATGTGTGCTGACCTTCCGGACTTCTCTTTCAAAGCTGGAGAACCAGGGCTCTGCTGTCTCCATGAGCTGAGAGAACATGGCACTGTGGAGACAGAACCAAATAAGTCAACACGAAGACACATGAAGATACCACCAATTTCATATCCTCCTAATTTTTTTCTGGGGGAAAATGAACCAAAATATTCCTCATTAGAACAAACCTGGATCATTGTCCAGTCCTGTATTATGGAACAGTGAGTGCTTTCTTTCAGGTATAACAAGACTGTGTAAAATAAGGGAAGACTGAAAATCTACTCGAATATGCTCTTGTTTGTGCAAGTTTAACATACATTTTGTTTTATTACATTTTATTGAACCAAATCTACTAACTCCAATAAACCAAAGTAAACAAACTGGATTTCACTGTTGACAAAATTGTGATGTTTCTTCTCACAATAGCGCAATTTTCAGACTTTAAGCCGCTACTTTTTCTCCACGCTTTGATCTCGGCCGTCTATACAACGGTGCGGCTAATTTATAGATTTTAGATTTTTATCATTCTCTGTATGTTAAACTACAAAAGCTGTGTTTTATTACAATTTGACTCATATCAACGGAGAAATTAGTCCCTCAAGGAACTGCATCTAGACACGGCTAAACCCCAGGACACAGGTGGAGCACGGACATGGGATATACAGCGGTCTGCGGTTTAGAACATGCAGCACTGAAATGAGACTTTACATTACCTGCTATTGAAAAACACTTTTGGAGAGAGTTCACTTACTAGGCATCATGTTCGAGGAACTCTGGATTTAACAAGCACTTCATCTCCTCACTGCAGACAAGCAGACACATGCACAATGACAGGTCATTTTGTGCATAAACAGGACACAGGAGTGAGGTGGTGAAGCTAACCTGGGGGCGGTCGTTTCACTGGCATGCTGAAAAGCCTGGTGGTCACAGTGCAGTATGAAGACTATGGGGGCCAGCAACTCGTGCATACCCTGAACAGGACATCAACAGAAAGGTAAGGGACGAGAGACAAGAGGTCAACCAGGTAAAGACGTGCGAGTGCGTGCGCATGTGTGCGTGAGACAGACAGAGACAGAGAGCGAGAGACAGATCCAGAGAGAGACGGAGAGACGGAGAGAGACAGAGAGAGACAGAGAGAGACAGAGAGAGCCAGAGAGAACCAGAGACAGCAGGAGAGAGAGCCAGAGAGAACCAGAGACAGCAGGGAGAGAGCCAGCGAGCCAGAGAGAGCCAGAGACAGCAGGGGAGAGAGCCAGAGAGAGCCGGAGAGAGACAGAGAGAGACAGAGAGAGACAGAGAGAGACAGAGAGAGCCAGAGAGAGACGGAGAGACGGAGAGACGGAGAGAGACAGAGAGAGACAGAGAGAGACAGAGAGAGACAGAGAGAGCAGGGGAGAGAGACAGAGAGAGACAGAGACAGCAGAGGGAGCCAGAGAGAGCCAGAGACAGAGACAGAGAGCCAGAGAGGAGCAGAGAGAGCCAGAGAGACAGAGAGCAGAGCAGAGAGAGAGAGCCAGAGAGAGCCAGAGATAGCCAGAGAGAGCCAGAGACAGTAGGGAGGGAGCCAGAGAGAGCCAGAGAGAGACAGAGACAGCCAGAGACAGCCAGAGAGAGCCAGAGACAGCAGGGGAGAGAGACAGAGAGAGCCAGAGAGAACCAGAGACAGCAGGAGAGAGAGCCAGAGAGAAACCAGAGACAGCAGGAGAGAGAGCCAGAGAGAACCAGAGACAGCAGGGAGAGGGGGAGAGAGCCAGCGAGCCAGAGAGAGCCAGAGACAGCAGGGGGAGAGAGCCAGAGAGAGCCGGAGAGAGACAGAGAGCAGGGGAGAGAGCCAGAGAGAGCCAGAGAGAGAGAGCCAGAGAGAGCCAGAGACAGCAGAGGAGGGAGAGAGCCAGAGAGAGCCAGAGAGAACCAGAGAGAACCAGAGAGAGCCAGAGACAGCAGGGGAGAGAGCCAGAGAGAGCCAGAGAGAACCAGAGAGAACCAGAGAGACAGCAGGGGAGAGAGCCAGAGAGAGCCAGAGAGAACCAGAGACAAGCAGGGAGAGAGCCAGAGCCAGAGAGAGCCAGAGACCAGAGGGAGAGAGCCAGAGAGAGCCAGAGAGAGCCAGAGAGAGCCAGAGAGAGAGAGCCAGAGAGAGCAGGGGAGAGTGCCAGCGATAGCCAGAGAGAGCCAGAGACAGCAGGGGAGAGAGCCAGAGAGAGCCAGAGAGAGACAGAGAGAGACAGAGAGCTGTGTACCTGTTTGTAAAGCAGTTGTTCGTTCTCTCTGGCGTAACAGAACAGGATGTCTGTCAGTTTGGTCCTCACATCCTCGTCCTGGAAGTATCGAATCTCTGGGAACCTGCATATTACATGCAACAATCACTGTACAGAACACAATACATATCCCCTCCGTCCAGCCTCCTATGGAAGATTGTGTGAGCCAAAATGAAATGATTTAATTCAAAATATCATCAGGCCAGGCAAGTTTATTTGCAGAGCACAATTCGTACACAAGGCAATTCAAAGTACTTCAAACAACAGGAAAAAAAATGTATTAAAATCACAAAGAACTGTTTTTAGTCTAGATTTGAACATTGCCAGAGTAGAACCAGAGTAGTAGTCTGACATCCTCTGGAAGAAGACTGTTCCAGATTTTAGCTGCATAAAACTGAAACGCAGGTTCCCCATGTCTAGTCCTGACTCTAGGCACCAGCAGGAGGCCGGCCTGCCCATGTCTAGTCCCGACTCTGGGCACCAGCAAGAGGCCGGTCCATGAGTACAGGGCTAACGTGATCGTACTTCCTGGTTCTAGTCAGGACCCGAGCAGCAGCGTTCTGGATGTACTGCAGCTGTTTTACAGCTCGTTTGGAGAGGCCAGTGAGAAGGCCGTTACAGTAGTCTAATCTACTAGAGACAAACGCATGGATAAGTCTCTCCATGTCTGGTTTAGACACTATACTTTTGATTTTGGCAATGTTTTTTAGATGGCAAAAAGCTGCTGATGTTATTGATTTGACGTGGCTGTTAAAATTCAAATCTGAGTCCATTATTACCCCCAGATTTCTAACTTGATTTGTAGGTTTTAGAGCGAGACCCTGGAGGTGACTGTTAACACTTTCTCTTTGTTTCTGTGGGCCAAAGACCATGATTTCAGTCTTGTCTGAGTTCAGCTGGAGAAAGTTGTTTTGCATCCACACACTGATCTGTTGGATGCAGTGACAGAGTGAATCCACTGGTCCATATTCACCTGCCGTCAGTGAAACATAGATCTGAGTGTCGTCTGCATCATTGTGATAAGACACATTTTCGCTGCGTATCAACTGACCTAACGGCAGCATGTAGAGGTTGAACAGAAGGGGTCCCAGGATTGACCCTTGGGACAGCCCACAGATCCAAGTTGAGAGGCAAGGGCAGATAGGTAGTGGGATTATTTTATTGCTGTAGTAGGAGAGTTGAAACTCCTGAGTTTTGTACGGCAAAAAATTCATCATTGTTGATGCAACCCACGTCTCAAATTCAGCATCTAATGACTGACAATGCCTCCACTAACTGCATCTACAAGTGACGCTGTAATAAAATGTCCGAGCGTCACTCCAGCCTCACTTCCAGCCTCCACTTCCAGCCTCCACTTCCAGCCTCCACTTCCAGCCTCCACTTCCAGCCTCCACTCCAGCCTCCACTCCAGCCTCCACTTCCAGCCTCCACTTCCAGCCTTCCACTCCCTCCACTCCACTCCAGCCTCCACTTCCAGCCTCCACTCCAGCCTCCACTTCCAGCCTCCACTTCCAGCCTCCACTTCCAGCCTCCACTTCCAGCCTCCACTTCCAGCCTCCACTTCCAGCCTCGGCTGTGCAGAAGACGTGTCTTGAGACAAGACAAAATCGCACCAAACAAAAAATTATTAAACTCACTGGTGAGTGAATGAAATGTATAAGCAATAGAACCGCTTGGCCATAAGTAGCTTTTCAGTAAAAAAGTAAATTTGAAAGCCAAATCTTTTGTTGAACTGAACTTTCAAATGCTCACAAAACCTCCGTCAAAGGGGTCTTTAGAATATTTTTGTTTTGTTTGGTATAGTATGTCTACTTATTTATTTCAGACAATTATCATTAAATCGTATTTCTGTGTTCGTTGCCCTTCATACACCGGAAGCTCCAATAACGAACCTGGTTTTTCTGTCTTGATCATATGCAACCCATTGCAACAGCTCAGCCCAAACACTAACATTCTAATTTAGCATTACATTGACATTAAAACTCTTGATCTTATTATATTGGGGGTGAGTGGAGTCATCTTAATGCCTGATTTGATCACACATTCAAGATGACTGGGAAGGCCCCTGGGTGAGGGTGGAGATGGAAAGGAGAGTGAGGAATCTGTAGTGGGAGTAGATGTTGCAGGGGGGATCCAGGAGGGCTGCTCTGAGGGCAGGGGCGATGGCAGGGATGCTGCCGGGCCTGTCACAGATGGGTCTGTGATGAGGACCCCAGGGGAGAAGGAAGTGATGTTGGGCTTGAATCCTTCGCCAGCAACGGGGCAATTGTTGTGGCGCTGCTGCTGCTGTGTCCTTTGCTTGAGGCGGTGAAGGTGATCGTGGAGCAGCTGGAGTTGAATCCTTTGCTGGTGGTGGTGGAGCGGCTGCTAATAAATTCTTTGGTGGAGGCTGTGGTTGTGGTGCTGCTGATGTTGAAACATTGCCTCGGTCTCTGGCTGATGAAGCAGGAATTTTTCTCTCATTCCTCTCTTCTCTAACTATCTGCTCAAGACCCTGTCCAGGCCCAGTCCAGTGCCTCAGAGCGTGGAGCAGGTTCTCTGCAGCACCTTCACTCCACCTCTGCATAGGTGTGGGTAATTTCTGGTCCTCTCGTTTCCAGGATAGATAGAAGTTCTCAATGTAGTGCAATCCTCTAGGTGCACCCTCTTATGCATGTTTACACAATCAGCAGTTTTGCTCCTCGATGTGTGGCCAAAACATCAGGAAGGAGTGACGTTATCTCAGAGATTGTTGCGCCGGGGAAGCAACATGTTTGCATTCTTCCATGCCTCACACCGATGATAGCTCCATCTCCTATCAGAAGTTTAGCTGGTATGACCTTCACATATGACACAGATTCTCTCACTGTCTGCCTTTTTTTCTTTTTTTCTACCTTTATTAATACAGTGAGGGGCCCTCCCTGTATAAACCCTCAAACTAAGCTCTGCAAGTTCCCATTAACAAGAGTGCCCTGTTAGTGCATAAAACATTTACACTATTACAACTTAAAAAAACGCACACAGGATAATATACAGACAAAATGCAACTAAAACATTCATAATAAAACCTTTTAAAATAGATAGAAACACACTATGGAATAAAAAATATCTAAAACAAGAGTGCTGGTACTGAGGACTAAAGGTGCTTTGAATTAAAGGGCCTTAGCGCTTGGCCTTAGCGCTTGGCCTTAGCGCTAAGGCCTTCTATGTATATATATATATATATATATATAATATATATATATATATATATATATATATATGTATATATATATATATATATATATATATATATATATATATATATATATATATATATATATATATATATATATATATATATATATATATATATAATATATATATATATATATATATATATATATGTGTGTGTATATATGTGTATATATGTGTATATATATTATATATATGTGTATATGATCTCATCACCATAATCCAGCACTGAGAGAAATGTAGCCTGGAGTAACTGTATTTGTTCAAAGAGAGTTCATCGTAAAGAAGTATTGTTATAACTCATAACTTTTCTGATCCCATTGGGTTGAAAACTTTCAGGTTGAACACTGTAGAAGCCAAAACAGGTAATTTTGTTTTCACTGTGTCTAATTACTATTTGAGTTGTCTCCATCTAGTGGTCAACCTAAAGATTGCTACATAAGGGAGAAGGCTCTACCTGGAGGTGTGGCTGCAGCAGGAAGAGACAGTCTTTGACCTCCATCCCCACCCCCATCCTAGCCTTTGTTCTAGTTAATCTTTATTCATCCGCTGAATTATTTTTGACACATTTTTGTAAGCTAAATAAATGTAATTTTCATTTTGGAATAATCTTTTTTGTGGACATTAATTAATTTAAAAGTGGAGCGTCAGGCCTATTTTTGCTCAGTCACCGGGAGGAACAGGATTACAACTGACACTACAAACACAAGGAAAAAAAAATGGAGGACATCAATTCCTAATTAATTTATTGTTAATTTATTGTTAATGCTCCCCGAACGTCTCCGAGCCTGCACCTGGTACCAAACCTCTCAAAGAACTGGATACACTACCTCCCCAGACCACTACACTCCTCAGCCGCACTCTGTATCTATCTATCCCACGAACCCGATCTCCCACATTTGGTACTCAGATGAGTGCATGTGACTACACACTGAGAATGTACAAAACAGACAGCCAGCATGGAGCTCCCTGCTGTGTGTCAAATCAACTCAAATGTATAACGCACGTGTGTGTGTGTGCGCGTGTGTGTATATATGTCTGTCTGTGTGTGTGTGTGTGTGTGTGTGTGTATGTCTGTATGCGCGTGTGTGTATGTATGTCTGTATGTGTGTGTGTGCATGCGTGTCTGTATGTGTGTGTGAGTGTATGTATGTCTGTATGTGTGCGTGTATGTATGTCTGTGTGTGTGTATGTCTGTGTGTGTGTGCGCGCGTGTATGTATGTCTGTATGTATGTGTGTATGTGTGTGTATGTATGTGTGTATGCGTATATGTCTGTGTATGTCTGTGTGTGTGTATGTATGTCTGTCTATGTGTGTGTATGTATGTCTGTACTATGTGTGTGTATGTATGTCTGTACTATGTGTGTGTATGTATGTATGTATGCATGTCTGTATGTGTGTATGTATGTGTGTGTGTATATGTGTGTGTGTGCGCACGCGTGTATGTATGTGTGTATGCGTATATGTCTGTGTATGTCTGTGTATATGTCTGTGTGTATGTCTGTATGTATGTGTGTGTATTTCTGTCTGTCTGTTGTGTGTGTGTGTGTGTGTGTGTGTGTGTGTGTGTGTGTGTACTATGTGTGTGTGTGTGTGTGTGTATGTATGCATGTATGTCTGTGTTTGTGTATATGTGTGTGTGTGTGTGTGTGTGTGTGTGTGGTACATGTACTACGTGTTTGTATGTATGTATGTCTGCCCATCTCTAATCTACCATTTTGGGGCAAAGTCCTTGAAAAGGTTGTTTACCAACAGCTCACTGATTTCCTCTTAATAAACAACTCATTTGATGTTTTCCAGTCAGTTTTTAGACCTCATCACAGCACTGAGACTGCTGTTGTCAAGGTGACAAATGACATCCACCTGAACACTGACGCGGGCAAAGCCACAGTCTTAATTCTGTTAGATTCTGAGTGCTGCTTTTGACACTGTCGATCATGGGACCCTCTTACAGAGACTAGAGGACTGGGTGGGGCATCACTGGCACTGCTCTAAACTGGTTAAAAGTCCTATCTGGAAGACAGGAAGTACTTTGTTGAAATTGGTAACTGTGTCTCAGACCAGATGCCCCTGACCTGTGGGGTGCCCCAAGGGTCAATCCTGGGACCCCTTCTGTTCAACCTCTACATGCTGCCGTTAGGTCAGTTGATACGCCAGCGAGAATGTGTCCTATCACAATGATGCAGACGACACTCAGATCTATGTTTCCATGACGACAGGTGAATATGGACCAGTGGATTCACTCTGTCACTGCATCCAACAGATCAGTGTGTGGATGCAAAAACAACTTTCTCCAGCTGAACTCAGACAAGACTGAAATCATCGTCTTTGGCCACAGAAACAAAGAGAACGTGTTTAAAAGTCACCTCCAGAGTCTCGCTCTAAAACCTAAAAATCAAGTTAGAAATCTGGGGTAATAATGGACTCAGACCTGAATTTTAACAGCCACGTCAAATCAATAACATCAGCAGCTTTTTGCCATCTAAAAAACATTGCCAAAATCAAAAGTATAGTGTCTAAACCAGACCTGGAGAGACTTATCCATGCGTTTGTCTCTAGTAGATAGATAGACTACTGTAACGGCCTGCTCACTGGCCTCTCCAAACGAGCTGTAAAACAGCTGCAGTACATCCAGAACGCTGCTGCTCGGGTCCTGACTAGAACCAGGAAGTACGATCACATTAGTCCTGTGCTCAGGTCTCTGCACTGCCCCCTGTGGCTCAGAGAAAAGACTTCAGAGCAGCTCTGCTTGTATACAAGTCTCTCCATGGCCTAGCACACCAAAGTACATCTCGGACATGTTAGTGCCATATGAACCATCTCTGACTCTGAGGATCACATGGGACTGGCCTCCTGCTGGTGCCCAGAGTCAGGACTAAACATGGGGAATCTGCGTTTCAGTTTTATGCAGCTAAAATCTGGAACAGTCTTCCTGAGGATGTGAGACAGGTTCTGCTCTGGCAATGTTCAAATCTAAACTAAAAACGGTTTTTGTTTGGCTGTGCATATGACTGAAATGATTTTCTTTGCACTTCTTCTCTTTTATGTTCTTGAACTATTTGACGGATAGCCTGAAAATGTGTGTGTGTGTGTGTATATATTTGGTGTGTGTGTATGTGTGTATGTGTGTATAGTATGTATGTATGTATGTATATGTATGTATGTATATGTGTGTGTGTGTGTGTGTGTGTGTGTACTGTGTGTGTGTCTGTATGTCTGTATGTCTGTATGTCTGTATGTCTGTATGTCTGTATGTCTGTATGTCTGTATGTCTGTATGTCTGTCTGTAAATACCATCTTGAATTTGGTGAGATTATTATGACTTTGACAAGCAATTATTGTTTTAAAAATGAGACTTGTTTCTGTTTTAGCATCCTCATTTCTGGGGAGAATTTCTACCTCTCTCTGGTGTTCTCAAGGTGCGTTTTTTAACTTCAAATGTCACCAGAAGGACAGCTGGAAAAGAAAAGCCATGCCTTAATTGTCTCTTCTTGAATTTTCTCAGAGACATGGTGAAACTTTAGTTTGTACTGGCGGTCTCCTTTAACTTTTGCAGCCTTCATGATGCTCTCCTTCTCATGGTGGTTTTAACTTCTAGTATTTTTTGGCCAACACAATATGCTCTCTTTTCAGTAATAGGGGAGACCGCAACTCTGGGATCACGGTCTAAAGGAAACCCTGAGTGTCGTCCCCTTCGTTACCCTCTGGGACTCCCACAAGTCATGAATTGTTTTTTGCGGTCTCTGGACACCAACTCCAGAATCTTGCTCTTCATAGCCTCGTTCTCTGCCTGCAGTTTGTTTACCTGGGCATCTGTATGTCTAATTCCTCTGGTTAAGTTGCCCTCTCAGATTCATGGGCTCTTGACTTTTTCCTTTACCTTTGTGTATATCATCCCCATATTGCAATTCAACTGAAATAAAAACATTAAAATGAGTTTTGAGTCACTCTTCCTCGAACTCGCCCGTCACTGTGACGCTCTTTAATGACACCGCGGACGACAGTGCAGCGTGAGTGTTGTGAGTCAGAGGACGACTGCGGAGGACGCAAAAAGAAGCCGTCAAAATCTCCCTGGCAGAAGGTCTATTGTACATGTTCATAGTATTTATTATATAGTTATGGCATTTTAGGCTGTCGAGATCAATAAACTCAGCGCCTGTTGCTTCAGCTGCCCCGGTAAAGTCGCCGGGTGAGCGGCATATTCTTGGCAACGGCGACAATATTCAAGGTATTTACAAATCCTGTGTTATAATAGTATTTGGCTGGCTTTTTTTAGGAAAATGGGTTCAGATCAATGAATGAATAGGCGTATATTCTCTATAGCTTCGCTATCGCACATTTTTAGTGTGTTAGAAGAATCATTCTTTTGATTACGTCATCGCCAGAGCACAACCGTCAAATTGGTGGCTTGGGAGTTCGAGTAGTTCTAAAATCCTGATAGTCAGAGTTAAGCTCCTGCAACTCATCCGTACTGTCTGAAATCCATTGTTCTGCCTTAGGGGCTTGCCTGCTGTCTCATCTGCCTTGAGGCCCATCACATTGGCTTCTATTTCTTTCAAAGTGGTTACCGCTCTCAATGATGCCATGTCCTATTGCATTTCACATAACAGGAGGGCCTGTGTGGTGAGAGGGGTCTCTACAGGAGCCGCATTAGCATTATTACCATGGAAGAGGGTTACCCTGTTTACCACCGAGGTTACTTTGTAAGCTTGGATTGTTTAGTTCCGAAGCTTTTACCTTCCTTGTTTTTTTCGTATTTACTCATCTCTCACAGCATCTTGCTCCTTATCCTTTGGGGTTTTGTGGGTGACACAGAGATTTTAAAAGCAATTATCGGCAGAAAGGCGTAGTAGTGCAGTTAGTCACATCTGCGCCACACCCGGAACTCCCAGCCGACCTTCTTTCTAACTCCACCAGGACTAAATACAAGACCTGGGAGGACAGTGTCTTGGTCGCTGCTGGCCCCAACCCTCTGGAACTCTCTGCCCAAACATATATCAGAGACTCATCCACACCAACAACCACACCAAAATCACTGAAAAACCACCTTTCAATAAGTCTATTTTATTGTTTGTCCATGTTTGCCACCTCTATGTAAAGCGTATTTGGGTATCTTGAACCGTGCTATGAAAGTGTTATGTATTATTATAACAAATACTCACGTTCTGAGCACATCTTGTTTAATCATGGCCTTCAGCTCTTTGTCTTGAAAGAACTTGTTCCACAAGCTCTGGACAAACAAGCAGTTAAAAGAACATTGGATGGTGAGAAATAGATTGCACATACGGAGAAATGGAATGATGTTGCTTTTCTGCAATGTTGTTTCTCTGATAGCTGGTCTTGTAGCATTACAAATGGACTAGGCGCATTCAGTCAGTGACAGAGCCCTATTGATGATGTTTTGCACACTGACCCCTTCGTCTTGGGACAGAGGGTTGTTGACCACCAGGTCCTGCTGGCCGGCAGCTTTACGAGGGTTAGTGATGTGCTGAGGACAACAAAAGACAAAGCAACATCAATAAAGGCATGCTCAAAAGCTGGAAGTCTTTTTAAAATCTTTTTCACAGACAATAGTTAAAGCAGAACCAAGTAACTTTGGCGCTAGAGCTCCCCCTGTCCCTTTCTTGTGAAAAGACATTGTACTTTTTTCTCCCCTTCATTCATTCATTTTCTACCACTTGTTCCTGTTTGGGGTTGCGGGTGACTGGAGCCTATCCCAGTGACTTTAGGCCTTAGGCGGGGTAGACAGGGGCCAGCTCATCGCAGGGTTAACAGTT
The DNA here is from genome assembly GCA_015082035.1 of Chaenogobius annularis. Taxonomy (NCBI): domain Eukaryota; kingdom Metazoa; phylum Chordata; class Actinopteri; order Gobiiformes; family Gobiidae; genus Chaenogobius; species Chaenogobius annularis. The sequence continues at coordinate 63,183 of BJKM01001204.1, read as the reverse complement.
AGAGTTGGCTTTATTGACAGGAAAGTGGTGTGAAATGGGGGATGAGAGAAAATGGGGGATGAGAGAAAATGGAGGACATGCAGTAAATGTCGGAGTCTGGAATCAAACTCACGACACTGCATACATGTGCTGTGCCATGACACTCGACCAGCAGCACAACCTAACACATGTGTTTGGACAGTGGGAGGAACCCGGAGAACCTGGAGAGAACCCCCACGGTAACACGGGAGAAAACATGCAGACTTCACCCAGAGAGATCATGTGATCTTGCTCGGGAATCGAAGCCATTGTCTCCTTATTAGGATGTGAGAACTCCAACCACTCTGCCACCATGCACCCCATATCAAAATAAGACAGTAAAAATCACAAAACCTTTTCACTTTGACAAATACAAATAAAAGACCCAGGGTTCAATGTACCGTCTCTTTAATCTTCTCATAGTGGGCCCGGAGCTGCTTGGTTTTGTTGATCCACTGACTTTTGTCTTCTGGAAGTGCTTCCAGATACAGCTGCAAAGACAAAAGTACAGAGTCAATCTGCATCAGAAGAGTTCAACTTCAGGACACACTCACACAGGCTGACAGAGCTGCACAGTGATGTGAAGAAGGAGCAGCACTAAAGCGGAGAAGGAGAGAGCTGAAGAGATAGAGGAGAGAGCTGAAGAGGAGAAGCAGAGAGCTGAAGAGGAGAAGCAGAGAGCTGAAGAGGAGAAGCAGAGAGCTGAAGAGGAGAAGCAGAGAGCTGAAGAGAAGAGAAGCTGAGAGAGAGAGAGCTGAAGAGAGAGGAGAGAGCTGAGAGAGAGCTGAGAGAGCTGAGAGAGGAGAGGGAGAGAGCTGAAGAGGAGAGGAGAGAGCTGAGAGAGCTGAAGAGAGCTGAGAGGAGAAGCAGAGAGCTGAAGAGGAGAAGCAGAGAGCTGAAGAGGAGAAGCAGAGAGCTGAAGAGGAGAAGCAGAGAGCTGAAGAGGAGAGGGAGAGAGCTGAAGAGGAAGAGGGAGAGAGCTGAAGAGGAGAGGGAGAGAGCTGAGAGAGCTGAAGAGGAGGGGGAGAGAGCTGAAGAGGAGGGGGAGAGAGCTGAAGAGGAGGGGGAGAGAGCTGAAGAGAAGGCAAGATCTGAAGAGGAGGTGGAGAGAGCTGAAGTGGTGGAGCGAGCTGAAGACGAGGAGAAGAGAAGAGCTGAAGAGGCGGAGAATGAGAGAGCTGAAGAGGAGAAGGAGTGCTGAAGAGGAGGAAGAGAGCGCTGAAGAGGAGAAGGAGAAACTGAAGAGAAGGCGAGAGTTGAAGAGGAAAAGGAGAGAACTTAAGAGGAGGAGAGAGCTGAAGAGGAGGAGGAGAGAGCTGAAGTGGTGGAGAGGGCTGAAGAAGTGGTGGAGAGTTGAAGAGGTGGAGGAGCGAGCTGAAGAGGGTTGAGGAGCGCTGAAGAGGAGGAGGAGCGCTGAAGAGGAGAAGGAGCGCTGAAGAGGAGAAGGAGGAGCGATGAAGAGGAGAAGGCGCGCTGAAGAGGAGAAGGCGCGCTGAAGAGGAGAAGGCGCGCTGAAGAGGAGGAGAGTTGAAGAAGAGCAGGCGGAGCGAGCTGAAGAGGAGAGAGCTTCTTACCTTCCAGCACACACTTCTGAAGCGGCTGCTCCTCAGACGGCCACTGATGCCCACCTGTCGAATCCGAGCCAAGTAATTACTGTTGAGGAACAAGTCGTCCCAGTCCCCCCTGGACACGAGAGAGGAGAAGGAGGAGGTTCAGCACTTCATAGTATGTTAGGGTTTAGGGAGGTGAAGCCTGCAGTAATCTAGTCTGAAGTACCACACGCAAATACTGTCAGTGGGTTAATTAAACATGAAGCGGCTTTGAAACTGTGTTTTCAATACTATAATGAAATAAATGAAATATTTCTTTATGGATGTTTTTCTCCCAAGACGTCAGAGGCAGATAGTGTGCTCAAACATGGGAAAGAATCAATCTTAAAGTGATGTGCCCATCCCGGAGACATCTGTCACGCTGGCAATGTCAAATAAATATGGGAAAGAGTGTCTGGAGTGTCCAATAGATTTGGTTTTGCATCTGGCGGATCACTAAGCACGGACAAAATGATTCATGTCATGTCAGCAAAATTGTTAAACTGAATGAATAGAAATGAAGGTTTTGTGATTTCTGCCATGTCTTTGAGATTTTAGTGCATTTTTTTCCTGTTGTGTGAAGCACTTTGAATTGCCTTGTGCACAAATTGTGCTCTACAAATAAACTTGTCTTGCCTTTCTAAAGTCCAAATGATACAACAGATTTTCTTTTTTTTATCCTTAAAAAAGATCATGAAAAAAGAAAAGTCAAAGGTTTGTCTTTGAAATACCTGTAGCACTGGAAGGTGGACTGAGGCTGTGAGCTACTGTCCAGGCTTCCTCCTCCTGAAAGAGAACATCTCACATGAGACCACAAGTGGGCGACATAGCACTCACACGCACAATCTGCCACACTAAAACTCCATTTACAAGTATGTGAACTATTACAGATGTGTCAAACATGATTTACTCAGGCGATTCTAGGCAGATAATCCTCTCTATATCCAGTTAGGTCTTATCATCTAAGGTGGGGTTTCATTTAGTTGTAAAGTATTTCAATTGCCTGCAGTGGCTGTGAGGCTGAGAGCTGTCTGTCAACATTAGCTCAGAGGGGAGTCCACAGGGACGAGCAGGCTGAATATCCATGTCTTTGACCGCTTAATTGGACCCTATAGGCCATTAACATTAAAAGTTGCTATTTGTAACCTTTCAGATGCTGTTTTATTAACCATGTTGTAATCATTCTTGTACTTCAACTTTTGTTACACACAGCTCTCTGGTCAACCACAACACACAAACACAGGAACTACAACAACCGAACACAAAGGAACAAACAAATTGCAAAAAAAAGAGCTCATGCCAAAAAAGTGCAAAGAGTCCACAGACTGATCCAAAAAGAGATCAGAGGGTGGAGGGAAAACCATGTTCTCGGTAAAAAAAAAGGCACTACAGTACGGTTGATATAACTTTTTCACCTGGACATTTACAAACCAGAGTTGGAACACACTGGCCCACATTGGGCAAATACTCACATGTCTCCAGTACAGATCAGGGCCCTTTCATTGAAATAACGAAAATAAAGGGATGTCAGACCAAATCCTCCATTGAATTGTCAAATGCCAAAGTCTCTTCCGCTGAAGTGAATCTTTGTACTTTTCCTTTCATATTGAGCCTCAGTGTTGGAGGATAAAGCAGAGCGTATTCCACGTTCTCTCTCAGGCTGGATTTCACCGGATCAAAAGCTTTGGGTTTATTGACCACTTGAGCTGACCACTAGAGCTGAGTAGTCGTTAAATAGACTTGGGGCTCATTTTATGAATTTAAGGCACTTAGATTACCTCAGCTGGGCATGGAGCAGGTGGGCAAGCATCCGTGATAAGTCCTAGTTTAGAAACAAGTCCACTGTGGGAGTCATTCCTATTACTGTTGTTTGCACTGACTGACTATGGCGTGGCACTGTCCTGGCATATCACATGGGCAAATGTTTGGTGCTGATGCTTGACTCATGTTCTCTTCGCACTACAATGTAAAAAGAAGACAAATAGCATAGAATCCTACTTGGTGCTATCTTTATAATCAAAGGTCAAAGTGGTGCGCTGTGCGTAATTACACACGTAATTATATATGCACAGTGTGCAAGATGCCGCTTTTACTCCCGAACAATATAAATGCCCTGTATACGCACCATAGTGCGAACATAAAGTCACCAGAAAAAGACACAGACAGATCAAGTTCACTACACCATGGAGCCCAGCTTAAGGCTCTCAGAGCCGCTTGGATACAGGGAAATTCCTCTAAACAACGATCTACAGAAACAACAGTGGCCCCTCTGTTGAGAAAGAGACTCCACCAGAGCAGTGTAAGTCCCACCTTCTGAGTTTGACGATGACTCCCTCATCACCAATTGGACTCCTTCCGCTTCCTCGGCACCACCATCACCCAGGACCTCAAGTGGGAGCCCTCCATCAGCTCCCTCATCAAGAAGGCCCAGCAGAGGATGTACTTCCTGCAGCAGCTGAGGAAAGCCAAGCTGGCCAGTGCAGATGATGGTGCAGTTCTACACGGCCATCATTGAGTCCATCCTCACCTCCTCCATCACCGGGTGGTACGCTGGAGCCACAGCCAGGGACAAACAGAGACTACAGCGCCCTCTGCTGGAGCCACAAGCCAGGGACAAACAGAGACATACAGCGCCCTCTGCTGGAGCCACAGCCAGGGACAAACAGAGACTACAGCGCCCTCTGCTGAGAAGGTGATCGGCTGCAGACTTCCATCTCTGCAGGACCTGTACGTCTCCAGGGCTCTGGGACGAGCAGGTCGGATCAGAGCTGACCCTTCTCACCCTGGACATGGTCTATTTGAACCATTCCCCTCAGGCAGGAGGCTACGGTCCATCCAGACCAGAACCTCCCTCCACAAGAACAGTTTCTTTCCCTCTGCTGTTGGCCTCATGAACACTTCTAAACGCCTGTCACAATTATTAAACCAATAATATTCACGCATTGTTCACTTTCTGCACTATTTCCGACCATCTGTAAATATCTGTGTGCATACTGAGACCAAGTTTATTTTTCACCTTATTTTATGAGTAAATTCTTAATTTATGTATGCCAAATTTCTATAGACGTTTCTGTTATTATTATTTTATTATTCAGTGTTTTATGTTGCACCTTAACGCCGAAACAATTCCTCTGTTTGCGAACCGAGTTCAATGACAATAAACCTTTTCTGGTTCTGAGTCCGACAGATTTAAATGGTTGCACTGACGCCATGAAAACATGAATTCAATATATTATCAATGTTACTCATTTAATGACTTCATTGACCATTTAATTAATTGACAAATTAAATATGGTCATTGTGCATTAAATTAATTGTACAATTAAAATTAATGACATACATGATTAATAATTGTGCATTTAATCATTTGATTTTGGCCCACAAAATCCTCAATAGTAATGAGCAGTATTTAGCCAGTTGTTCCAGCTCCAGTTGGCGCACTTGTGACTGGCAGTGTGGACCTACGGGTGCGGTTCTTGTTGAAGTTGTGTAGGGGGTCGAAGCCCGTTTCCTGCTCGTCCATCTGCAGAGGGTGACGCGTCTCGAAGTTTGGGTGCTGCATGACTCACCCACCCACCGACCAACACCAGCAAACAAACAAATACAGCAGTTATTACCAGTATCATATTATGGTCTGTGTGTGTACGTGCACCTCAAACTCACTGTGAAGTCTTGTGACTCTCAGCCAACGCTCAGATAAAGGGCCGATTCTGTATGGAAATAGAAGGAACACTATTAAACACAGCACTTCAGTGTGACTTCAGACTACAGACTTCACTCCTAAAGGAGACACTTGTCCTGGTTTGAGCCCAGTTTAATCCTAGTTTGGTCATGTTCTACTCCAGAGGAGTAGATTTATGTCCCAATTTGGTCAGATTTTTGTGTTTTTGACAGCTTGTTCTATCACATTGTTTGCACCTAAAATTATATTTTAAGTAGGGCTGGAAGATTTGCCCTTACAAAATATATTTTTTGTATTAAATATTAAATTAATTTTTAATGTAAAAATATAATAATTTAATAAGTATTTTATAAAAGTTAAAAATAGGTCAAGTCAGCTGTGTAATGTCACTATTGTATAGAGACGTGATCATGTGGGAAATCTAGATTTATGAAGAGAGTGGGCAGAGTGGGCAGAGTGGGCAGACTTTCGTGCTTTTTGAATGAGTGAGTTTGTGCCGTAATCTTGTCCCAGTCCAGGCTCGTTTTTCTACGTTAGCAGTGGCTAATGATGTAGCATTCTATATCTATAAATATCTATCTATCTAAACATATATTTACATATCAATATATATATATCTATATATCTCGAGAAGGGAGGGGGGAAGGGCAGCAGGGAGAGGGGAGGGGGAGGGTAAAACATGTGACTGTTGGACCAGGCTGTGTCCCTCTGAAGCGGTTGACTAAAGTGTGCTTTGAAAAGATGCTTCTTTTCTACAAACACATTCTCTTTGACCAAATGCAGCAGCATAAATATGAAGTCCCACCACCATGCAGGGGCTTTACTGTCTTCAACCTGTTGTAAAGGTAAAAGGTTAAATGTTACAGTACAAAATTAAACACAGCTTAATGGAGTGGCTTTCATTGCATCAGTGTTTAACCCTTCAGAAGGCCCAAACAGAGACCTTTCATCACTTCCAAACATATTCAATAACATGCACAGAATATTATGAACAACTAGAAACATAGAAGCCCACATTGATCCCCTACAGCGTGCCTGCAAACCCCCTCTGATTACGTAACCAGGACAATATCCAAACGAACAGCACGATCCCCTTCCCTCTCCTGGTCCCTCTGTTAACTGTGTTATTGAAATCAAAGTCATGAAGACCACTACACAAACTAGTTCACTAGTCTTCTGCATGAGACAAAATACTATGAATTTAGAGAAAGAAAGCTGGATCTGACCTGCGTTCAGATCAGAACTAGTGCTGCAAGTATACTACAAAGACTGCAATCATTTACCCAACATCTCCTGCTTGATGCTTGAGTGGAAAAGCTTGAACTCTACAAACATGTTCGGAAAAGCATTCAGAGATTCTTGGATTCGTTTAACACTTCACATTTCAATCGTCTCTCAAATTGCTAAAGCTAAAAGTGCACTTTCCACACAATCCAACTATTCAAAAGGAAATCACACATTTGACCCAAAGGGTTCAGCCCAAATAAGAATCCCATGTGTTTCAGGGCATGTTTATGGGGGTCTCATGGAGACACAGGGGACATTTACCTTTCTGAAGAGCACATTACTTAAGCTAAAGAACTGCAGCTCAAACCTTTTCAGTAGAACCAGTAACTTCAAGTGCAAAGAACCTCTTTAGATGCATACAGCTCCACCTAACCCAGGAAAATGTCCAATAAGACTAAACAAGAAGAACCCCAGTTAACGGTTCCCTGCAGTTTCATTTGTTGGCCACAGAGACTGCATTAAAGTTCTGATGGGTCTGCCACCTGTTTGTATCCATGGAGATGTTATTGCTTTGCCTGGAAAGTTCCACAATATGGCATAAAAGGTTCAACAATAAACTGACCAGCTTCCTCTTCACAGGTCTGACCTGTAACTTAAGGCCACACTGTGGAACATTACTTTTGTTTATTTCTTTCAAAATGAAAGAACAGAGCGAAACAAAGCAAAAAAAACTAATGTGGAATGTTATAGGCAAAATAATAACATCTCCATGGAGACAAGCAGCTTTTTCTTCTCTTTTTGGCCCGTAGGCTCTATTGGACGGGACAGATGAGCGTGAAATGGGGATCAGAGAGAAGGGAGGACATGCAGCAAACTGACAGTGTGCCTTTTAAAGCATAGCACGACAGTTATATTATCTGTTAATGTAGTGGCATTATTGAAACAAATGGCAACTCTTGCCTGTCAAATTCTGATATTTAAGGCTGAAATAACGGAATAAACAATAGATAATAAACAGAAGTGGAATGTACAACGACTGGTGCCGTTTGAAACTGATGGGACGTCACGTGTGCAGCTCTGGTAATCGATGCATCAGTCTGTTAGCTAGATAGCTAGCATCAAAAAGGCGCTAAAATAACTAAATAAGCGCTAAACATGTGTCATACCATGCACCAATCATGAACAAACAGTAAAAATTCAAATAAACATGCATGCCAGGGTTACATTTCCAAATGACAACCGGGTAATTTAGCAAGTTTTCCCCGGTGCTAATGCTAGAGTTGGCCCGGAGCTACTTCCGCACAGAGCCACGAGGGCCCCGGGTGGCCGCTGTGCGTCCCTGCGCGTCCCCGCAATCATCCCACACTGAGAACCATGATGTGGGGCGTGAGTGTGCGGCTGTGTGTGGCGGTACCTGTCACGGATCAGGCAGGGCTGCACATTCTGCTCGCTCAGCGGTGTGTCTCTGGATGTAAACAGTGGCGGCAGAGGCGGAAGTACCGCGGATCAGCTGACCGCTCACGTGACCACATGCGAGTCATCCATGAACGTCACACACAACTGTGTAAGTGCAAAACATGGATCTATTATAATAACGGTGCAAAATCACAAACATGGCTGCATGTCAATGATATTACAACTGCTTGGTTGACGAAGACATACAAAAAAGGTAAATGAATACATTATATTCCTAAAAAAAGGGCATTAAGAGCAAAGCGGGTTCATATTCAGCTTGTGTCCAGAGAGTCCACGGTGATATCGCACAGACAGGAATACAGTGTTTGGGCATACATTTCAAAGATTTATACATCATTTTAGCTCTTTTAAAAAAACCAAAAAGACAAAGTTGGGGGCACACTTTTAGATTTTGGATCTGTGGATAAAGAATGTTGCAAGACACAAAATTAAGTTTATACAGAGTTAACCTTTTTTATATTTAATTAATATATTATATATTATATATAATATAATTAAGATCATGTCATCCCTATTTAATGAGATTGATGAAGATGGAAATATGGGATTCATCCAATTTTGTATTTTTAACCAGAAAAAATAGACACACAATAGATTTTTATTGAATTTATTAAGAATATTATTTTTATTTTGCAAACCTGGGAAAGTTTGTTCGCATAAACTCTTTCTAATAAAAAAGTTACTATATTTTTGTCTATAATAGATATTCCTTGTATTGAAATAGTAGGTAAATATGGGTATATTGTTTGGTTTGCCAAAGTATTTCTTGAAAGAAAGAAAAAAAAAAAGAGGGATTAAATTCATGTTTTGTGCAGGATTGATTGTAATGTTGTAAATTTCCATCATCGTCCATGAGGTGTGCAATAGACAAAATATTCTTTCAAGCCAGTCTTTGTAAAATAATAATTTGTTACGATGTAGAATATATCTGTTATTCAAGAATACTGTGGAATGCGGAGAGAAGTTATGAACATATAACATTTTCCAGTACAGTAAAATTTGCTTTTGGAACTCTGATAAGGACACAGGAAGCTTACTGATATCGAAATCACATACCAGTAGAAGTTTTAGTCCGCCCAATTTGTTAAAAATAAAGTTAGGGATACAGTACCATAAAGAGTTATCATGTTTAATCCAAGATTCTGACCAGTTGATCTTTAGGGTGCATTAAGGCACTAAATCAATTACTTTTAGACCACCTTCGCTTATTTCCTTTACCATATGACTTTTCTTCATATAATGTGGTCTATCTCGCCATATGAAATTCAGATTTATTTGATTTATAGATTTGATTAAGTTATTAGAGATGGCATTTGAGTAAATGCACCTGGATAAACTTTCCATTTTGGTTGGACAAATCTCTTTGAAGCCAAATGCTCAAATGTTTTACACTCTTTAAGCCAACTTTTTGTTCTTTACAAAGCTGGATTCCCAAATATTTTATTTCAGTTTTGATGGGAATGTGGCAGATTTCTTTCAATGGAGTGTCATGAAGAGAGAAAAGCTCACATGTCTTAAGATTCAGAAACAAGCCTGAAGCTCTAGAGAAGTTTTCAATTTTTTCAACGGATTTCATAATTTGATACTGATTTTTTAAAAATAAAGTTGTATCGTCTGCCAGTTGACTGATGGTTATGTCGGTGCCCAAGACATTGAATTTTGCAATATCATTACAGTTTTTAATATAAATGGCTAATAACTCAGTGACCAAATAAAAATGTACGGTGAGATGGGACACCCCTGAGGAATACCAACATCTACTTTGAAGCTCTGAGTGGAGCCCCTTGAGAGAGGAACACAGCTATTTATGTTTTTATATAGTCCATTCATTACATTTCTAAATGTAATACCAAACCCAAAATGTTCCAGTGCAGAGAATAAAAGGCCTTGTAAAAGTCCCAAAAGAATCTTCTATTAAGTCTCTATATTCGATTAAGTCCATAACTGTCTTATATTGTTATGAATTGACCTGCCTTTTAAAAACCCTGATTGAAGACGAGAGGCAAAAACGTACGTTAAAATCTTGTAATCAGAATTTCTGAGTGTGATAGGTCTTCTGTTTTCTATTATTCTGGAATCTTTGTTAGGTTTTGGAATGGATATTATAACCCCATGTCTCATAGTAGTTGGAAGTGAGCAGATTTAAAAAATCTCTTTAAAAAAAACATGATAAAGTTATTGATTTATGTCTTCCCAGAAAAATGTATAAAAGATTCTGGTGAGTCCATCTGAACCAGGGGCTTTATTAGGAGATCATTTGCAGATTGCTGCGTCAAGTTCATCTATAGATATCAGGCTATCGCATGTTTCCTTATAATCTTCATCTATTTTTGGGGATGTGTTGAGCCATCTGATTTTGAAAAGCTTCTTTTACAGATCATTTTGAACTATAAAGTTGGCTATAAAACATTTCCAAAAATATTAAAGACATTTTTTCTTGACGTCTTTTTTTCTAGGCCTCAAAAATAAGCAGAGTTCTTCTCTCCATCTTCTATCCATTTGGCCCTGGCTCTAATAAATGCTCCTTGGGCTTTATGAATATAGATTTGATCTAGAGTAGATTGAAAATTTTGAATTATTTGCTCCTTCACTTTGAGGTTTGTTGCAGTAAAAGTTTAATTGGTTAATAATGTCATGTTCTTTTTGGTCAAGTTCTTTTTTAAACCTTCTGCTAAAAGACATGGAATATTCTCGGACTTTGAATTTTATGAACTCCCATTTTTTAACCGGGGTTATAAATTCCTCATACAATTAATATTGTTGATAATTAATATCATATTTTTGCAATAATCTTCTGTTTTTAGCAGACTTGAGTTAAATTTCCAATATTTGTTTGAATATGATCTATTCGTAGATTTAATATGTAAATAAATAACACTGTGGTCAGTCAAAGGGGCTGCAGAAATATTGCAGTCAATATCAAAATATATCAGATTCTTTGAAATTAACCTGTGGTCAATTCTAGATTTTGAGGTATAGTTCGGGCTAAACCATGAATATTGAGCAATGTCGGGATTTCAGAATCAGAATCAGAATCAGACTCAGAAAGAGTTTATTGCCATTGTTAATGAACAAAATTCACAAACATAGGAACTTGTCTCGGCCTTAAGGTGCAACATAAAACACTGAGCAATAATAAAACAACATATATTCAATCAAAAAAGGTCATGCATTAAGAAACAATTTAAAATTACTATACAATAAAAATAAAAATAGGCATTTCTATGTACACAAGAGTTAATTAGATTTACAGTTGTAGTGCAGAAAGTGACAGTGAGTGAGTGGTGAAGAGTTGCAGTTAAAGTGACAGGTGTTTTGAAGTGTTCATGAGTCCAACGGCAGAGGGAAAGAAACTATTCTTTGTGGCGGGAGGTTCTGGTCCGGATGGACCGTAGCCTCCTGCCTGAGGGGAGTGGTTCAAACAGACCATGTCCAGGGTGAGAAGGGTCAGCTGTGATCCGACCTGCTCGTCCCAGAGCCCTGGAGACGTACAGGTCCTGCAGAGATGGAAGTCTGCAGCCGATCACCTTCTCAGCAGAACGCACAATGCGCTGTAGTCTCTGTTTGTCCCTGGCTGTGGCTCCAGCAGAGGGCGCTGTAGTCTCTGTTTGTCCCTGGCTGTGGCTCCAGCAGAGGGCGCTGTAGTCTCTGTTTGTCCCTGGCTGTGGCTCCAGCGTACCACACGGTGATGGAGGAGGTGAGGATGGACTCAATGATGGCCGTGTAGAACTGCACCATCATCTGCACTGGCAGCTTGGCTTTCCTCAGCTGCCGCAGAAAGAAGTACATCCTCTGCTGGGCCTTCTTGAAGAGGGAGCTGATGGAGGGCTCCCACTTGAGGTCCTGGGTGATGGTGGTGCTGAGGAAGCGGAAGGAGTCCACGGTGGTGATGGGGGAGTCTGTCATGGTGAGGGGGGCTGGGGGGCTGTGACTTTCCTGAAGTCCACGATCATCTCCACTGTCTTCTGGGCGTTGAACTCCAGGTTGTTACCGCTGCAGCAGGACACCAGCCGGTCCACCTCCCTCCTGTAGACAGACTCATCCCCGTCCGAGATGAGCCCGATGAGGGTGGTGTCGTCCGCAAACTTGATGAGTTTTACGGAGTCGTGGCTGGAGGTGCAGCAGTTTGTGTACAGGGAGATTTAGGTGTCTCCAAGCAGTTCAAATCATTACAAAAATGATTAAATGTCATATTAGGATGAGTTGCAGTGGATTGTGAGGGATACTTATCAAAAAAATCATCTTTGACCAGGTTTAGGTCTCCCCCTAACAATATATTCTCAGTTGAATGTGCCACTTTAAGATGCTCCAGATGTAAAGCTAAATCTTCCAGTCATTTTCTATTGTCACTAATATTATTGTACCGACATTTACCAGAATGAATTTGATATTGTCAATATTAACAATAAGAATCACCCAATGACCATGTAGATCAGCCATATTGTAAATAACCTGGCCTCCAAAGTTTTTTTTTAGAAGAATAGCGACCCCTGCTGACCTGGATGTTTGCGCACATGGACGTATTAAAAAGAGCACGCAGCAAGGATAAAATATCAAATACCAAATCTTTTGTCTAAAACAATATATTATGTTCAGCTCTTGTTAAATATAATAATTACCAATGTTCTTGTGATAACTGTCAAAATGATCTAGAAGTTTCAACAAAAGTAATTTCAGCATGGGATTTTATAACGATAAGGGAATACATGAAAGGTAATATGTGCATTCAAGTCAGTTTTTAATAATCATTTGTCGTGTTCACGTCTCACTTATGGCAGTCAGCATAAACCATAATTAAAAAGTTTTTTCTCCCACCTTGAACCATTAGCTTAAGTGGTTGCTTCTATATTAATGTGTTATACAGAGCACATTAAAATTAGCTGCAATTTACAGTTAACCCTTTAGGCGCCCAGAGTTTGTGGGGTGAATGAAAAAAAAAAAAAAAAAATGTATTAAAAAAAAAATAAAAAAAATTATAATAATAAAATATGTGAAAACATATAAAATATAGATATTTGTGAAATCATTGGACTTAGAAAAAATCCTGTTGCGTCTGCGTGTGGACTTAGAAAAAATCCTGCCGCAGAGTACCATATGCCTGTTGGACTTAGTCATATTTTCATCTGTGCGAAAAAAGCATATCCCCAGTTTCTCCCGGGTTGAGTAGGCTGCCCCAGGCGAAATGTCTTAAGCTGCCTCCACGCGAACTTTGCAAATCTGCAAGTCTCCAAGGGACGGGCCGGGCGGTTTTGAAAGAACAACGTTTTTGGCGATTGAGCTATCGACTAATCCCGGTTCTATTCAAGCCGGGGACCAAAGCACCTTCACTGGCATATGAAGTCCGCCTCACACGGGCCTCTTTCTGGTTCTATTTGGGTCTGAAAGGCAACTCCTGGAGATGGAGTGGAGCAGACTTTGCCAGTGGGGGAACAGAGTGGCCCGGGGTCCCGGAACGGACCCTGGACGCACGGAAATAGCACCCCACGTGCAGCGCGGTGCTGCAGACACAGAGAGGGTCCGAGGAAGTCAGTGAACATGTCCCCAACGAGCAGGGTGGTGCAGGAGACACGGGGAGGGCCGGATAGGAGCAGGGGGAAATCACAAGTGCCATGGGAGGACCGGGGACGTGCCGAGGGTCGGTGCTGGAGCACCGGAAGGGTGCCTGGGTCCCGGAGCGGCTCTCTGACGCACGAGCATGTCCCGCAGGTGCAGGGCGGTCCCAGAGCACCGGGGAGGGCGGGAGACGGGCAGAGCCACTTAGCAAAAATCAGGGGAGGACCGGGGACGTGCCAGGGTCGGTGCTGGCGCACCGGGAGGGTGCCTGGGTCCCGGAGCGGCCCTCTGACGCACGGAGCATGTCCCGCAGGGCAGGGCGGTCCAAGAGCACCGGGGAGGGCGGGAGACGGGCAGAGCCACTTAGCAAAAATCAGGGGAGGACCGGGGACGTGCCAGGGTCGGTGCTGGCGCACCGGGAGGGTGCCTGGGTCCCGGAGCGGCTCTCTGACGCACGGAGCATGTCCCGCAGGGGCAGGGCGGTCCAAGAGCACCGGGAGGGCGGGAGACGGGCAGAGCCACTTAGCAAAAATCAGGGGAGGACCGAGAACATTATTGGACAACGGAAGAGGCATTGAGACGTGCAAGAGGCGGTGCTGTAGCCCCAGGAGCGACCCGAGTCCGCACGGAACATGCATGCACAGTGCTCGTGGCAGGGGTTGGAACTGGAACTGCGGAGCACCTGCTAAGCGAGTGTGCATACCGCGGTGGTGCACTCTACAGCCGTGGATCAACCTTTTGGGGATTGTGGTGTCGGAGCGTGGACCAATATGTCCCAGCCGGGGCCGAGGGCCGGGATTTGCCTTCACGGTTTGTTTGTCTTTTTACACTGTGCTGAGCTGGGTACCAGGGCCCCAAAAACGACCAGCAGAACCAGGGGAACTGCCCCAAAAGTCTGGCCCATGTCAAACCACTCCTCCCTGGGCTAAAAAAAAAATCTGTATGCCCCTGGTACGACGCGGGAGTACCTATGTCCGAGTGAGGACTTAGGAAAAAATCTGTATGCCCCTGGTACCCTACGGTAGAGAGTACCAAGGGCATGCTCAGCACTTAGAAATATTTCTAAGTGCCGCGTGGGGTACCAGGGCACGAAGTCCTGGCCGGCTGCGCTAAGGGTCTTTACCCAGGGGGGAGTGCTTAAGGGTGGGTACACGTGTTCGAGAGGAGAGCCTGGTTGTCCCCGAAGCTGCCTGAGGGGAGGATGAACAGGTGGAACTACCCCGGTCTGGGTGCCCCCATCCGGGGTAACTCTTGGGCCTGCCCTGGTTCCTCTGGTCCTTTGGAGCCAG